>CAWUHX010000148.1:600000-883920 GCA_963922205.1 Romanomermis culicivorax
TCGAATTTTTGCATCATCAAATGAAAGACACTTAATTGTGTTTTACAGAATCTAGTGAAGCCAAACGGATAGAAAAAGAGTTGATTAGAGCAGACTCACGCTCACCTGAGTTCGATTCTATCATCTCCCTGTCAGCTACGTTGACTTCTTTGCCATAAAATTCCTCCTAAAATAATCTAAATATGATGCGCTTTTACAAAAAAACTCATTATGACATACCTACCAAGCTTTCCTTGGAAGTTGTTGGGCATAAAATCGATGTGTAAGCTTCTAGGTATATTTTGGAACATTTCTTAATGATCTCCAAACCTTTTATCGTTATGTCTTTGTGATTCCCGAGGCCTAAACCGACAAGATAGAACATTTCTGAAAAAATAAAATTTACAATGAATTCACTATGATAATTTCAGCACGTCTGAGAAGTTAGAAACAGTTCAACAGAAACAGGAGTCAGAAAAAAACGCCATTCGAAAAATGTAATTTTACAACACATTAATCACTTTTTAAGGTCTTGGAATTTTGCCATCTATACGCCGAATTAAATGAGCGAATCAAATAAACATTCACGAACAAGAAAATAACACTACAGAACCAAACATGAATGAAAACATTGTAACCTTGGAATTCCAATAAATACGCGAAAAATAACCAAAAAGCTTGGGCTATAACCCACAAAGAAATATTCGCTACTATATCTTCGACACCAAATTTTAGTTTACCGAAAAGGAGCGGCAAAAAAGTCAAATACCATACAAAATATTGCGATGTACAAACCTTGTTGAAAGCGACGAAGGAAAAAGTAGTAATGAAAAAACAATATTCTAAGTCATTGTTATATTTCAGAGCGAAAAGTAAGATGCAAAACAGTTGTGGTAAGAACGCGATTTTGGAAAGCAGGTTGTGAAGTCCCGGATATTTTTGCATGGTTAAATATAATGGGTAGAAATAAGGGGAAAAATTATGTTTTACGTCCGTCCTTTTCATGTGATAAAGTAGTGCTTCATCCAAAAATTTTTCTCCGTAAAAATGGTAGCAAATCGTATTAATCAGAAAAAAAGTCGTTAAAGTTACCGATATGTAAACGATACCTTTGAAATTGAGCAAAAATCGACTAAATGTCCCATTCTTCGGCCTCAGATGAAAATAAACGACCGGTAAGTAAATAACTGGATAAATTTTTAAATGAATTGCGATACCGTGTACAATCGCTGCAAGAACTTGGCGATTCTGCTTCAAAAGTAACAAAGTCGACAGTATTGTAAAGGATATTATAGATTCTGCGTTTCCTCTCGACGAAATAATAAGCGTGAATGGGTTGAACAAGCAAATGAAAGTTGCAATAGCTTCAAAATTCGAATTACGGACTAGTCGTAGAACAAGATACGAATTCAATAAATCGAAAGAGCAGAATAGAATTTTGCCGAATTCGAAATAGAATATCGATGGCAGGGTTAACCATGCCAAAATCGGACTATAACGGTAAGTGTGCCGGCTGTAAGGCGAACTGCCGTTGAGAATAAATCTACTACCGCCTAAGAAGACGTGGTAGTCGATATCGGTATATTTGACATCGAACAAATTGTCCTGTATTTGACCGTAATTGACGAACAATAGTTTGATAGTGGCCGAAATAGTGAATAAAATTTTGTAGCTCCACATCAACAGCCGAAAATACTAAATAGAAGTGCCGTATGCGTTATACGGAACCGAAAAACATAGATGCGTAGTCTTGTGCCAACTTCAGTCAAATTTAAACATCGATTGTATTCTAGCTATTTACTCTATTATATATTATACTAGCTATTACTCTATTATAAAAAAGTAATGAAATTTTACCTACCTTCAACTATATAGAAGAGCGGGCGTGATTGTATGGCTTCAAAGTCGACGCTGAACTAAAAAGCAATGTTTTATATTTTTTCATCAGCCACGTTTAATTAAGGTAAAATGTATCATGTTTAAAATGATTAAACAATCAAATGAAGCTTCTTCGCCTATCGGAATTTTATTCAGAGGGAATCATTCTCGAGAATGTACAATTTAAATTAAAGAGAAGTAATCGAATATAGTTTAAAAGATAATATATACACATTAACGGAAAGTTATTCAACAATAAATCTGAGCTCGCAGGTAAGGTCTAGGTCTCAAAAAGAAAAACATAATCAGACAGAACATAGATATTGCTAACGAATTTTAGGATTTATTACGGAATATGTACATGAAATTTTTGTTTTGAACTGGTTGTTGATCTCTCACTTAGAACATCACTCTCTCCGGTACAACTTTAATCATAAGACTTGTTTGATAAATTAATTGGTTGGCGTTGGCGTAAACCGTCACGGGGTCTTCGCCTTTGAAATAATCTTTCAACGTATTGCTAAAACGTTTGCTATATTTAACGAATTCTCTTTTACGTTGCTCTAAAGCGGCACTTTGCGACGAACGTTCGGGCAAAGTTTGAATTAACGTATTGGCGGCGTCCAACAACTTTTTGATGCAACTAGCAATTTCTTTGATTGTTTCTAAAAATGTGCGCCTATCAGACATTTCGTCCGGTATTCTTGAGAGAACTTTTCGCAAATTAACTGCCCTGAAATAAAATATAGATGTACGATTAGAAGACATAGTAAGCCAGGCTTGTACGAGTCGCAAACAATCCTTAGTACCAACGCGAGCAGATTAATACTAAGAACGAAACAATGCCACAAAAGATGAATCTACAAATGCCAGACGTTAATCTTGAGTATCAAAATCATTGATTTCTAACGTAGAGAATCGCGTCAATCGACTCAACATTTTTGTCTATAATCCAAGAATTTTTGTAAAGCGAAATGTATACTATCTGAGATACTTCTTGAACTTTTATTTTATTTTAACCTCAAGAGAATAAAATGTCTACTTCATGGGAATAAAAGTAAAGCACACTACTGCATCCAGAGTACTTATGTTGAATAAATACCGAAGAATCAACCTAATCTGAAAACGTTTCGATAGACCAAATGCGCAAAGCCTTTTTCTCATAATTTTTCTTTCAAAAATTCTCAACTCAATTGTGAACAAAGAAAATTCGCCAACAGATTGTTCAGTAAAAAATCTAGTCTTTCTTTTGAGACACGTCTGAAAGAACTTTTTTAAGAACGATTCGAAACCCGTAGATCCCAACCCTTGCATTAATGCTCACAGTTATTAAAGCTCAAACTTGTATTGATAAAAATGATTTTTTTGTTTATTCTTATAATATCGCACGTCGTCAACACGACCTAAAGCTTGATACCGGCAAAGCACAAACAAGTTTGAAGATATACGATTTTTCTAACATACGGACAGAAAAACCTTCCATCTGATGCTATCAATTCTTCCAGTCTATGATCTTTTGAGAATAAAATCATTAAAATTGATTTCTTTAGGTTTCTCGAAGCGAGTGCGCCGTTACCTCCGTGACCTACACTTTCTATTAACGGTCAAGCGTTCGTGTTACTATATTGTACTTTTTCTAATGTTTAGCTATTTTTTTCACTCGTTGGTGTTGTTTATGTAATGTTTGTTTCAGTTTTGACTCAATTCTCTACACTGTTCTTTTCTTCCGGTAATAACTCTAATCGATCTATCCAACCAGACATGCACGGCAAGAATTTTCTAGGGGGGAGGGTCCATGGACTTTTTTCCCTGGGAGGTAGGGGGTGGGTGAGCAAAAAAAAATTCTGCAAGCCTGTTTTTCATACAAAATGTGTACAAAAATCACGAAAAAAGCTGTTTTGGAAAAAGTTCAGGGGGTGGGTATTTGACGATTTTTTTGGTCAGGGTCTCAGGTATGGGGGTTTACCCCCCTATGTGCATGTATGTATCCAAACGAATTTTGAAAATCGTGGAGTACTGAAACAGGGCACAGTTCTAAAAGTCGAAGGCAGTCGGGGTAGTATTATCTCGAAACTATATCTGAACCTGAACACAGCTGGGGATCCGCGCATTAACACATGACCATATGAACCCGAAAAACGACTTTTACAAGCCAAAAGTCACCATCACCTATACTAATATTAAAGCATTGCAACTAAAGATGTAGTAATATCTCTTTCATTTTTTTCTAGATTTTACTCATCCAGATGAAAGCAGGGTTTTTTTGGTTTTTTCTCGACAGGCCATTTGGCTCCTAACGTCAAAATTTTACAGGCCAATAGAAATCTTAACAAGCCAAAACTAAAGTTTGTAAATAAATGTAGTAGTAAAAAACCGTTTTCTCAACAAATTTAGTCAAAAACACTCTTCAAAATCACAGTAGAAGTCCACATAACAGATCAATCATTTTGAATACATTTTTAATCACACACAGAATAATAAGGCTCACAAATTAGATCAATAATTATTGAAATCAATCATCAGGGTCTTTTTGTACAAGCCAGGTTGATCTGTAACTTGGGGGAAAAATTTGGTTGCACAGATTAATTTTTAGTTGCTCACTCTAAAATTGATAAATTCGCTTAATTTTATCAGAAAAATGATTAAAAGTTACTTCCCTTGTATTTTATTCACTTCGCGTCAGATCCTGACTTTTAAAATTGAATTTTTTGAGTTTCGGGTGAGAAATTAAAAGTCTGGCTAAAGTAACTTGTTCGGTTCGGGCTCTAGCGCCGGAAAATTTTGATTTCGAGGCTTCTAAAATGTCGGAAAATGCATTTTTCAGCACATTCTACTGCAACTGCCGGTGACCGATTTTTTCACCATTTGATTGGCGGAAGAAGTCAAACATTTTGCCTCTATTTTTGATCTTATATATCTGGAGCTAGCAATTAACCAAGCACAATTATTCATCAAAAGCAATTGTTTTCACATGATCTATAACATAAAAAAGCGCGATAGGTACTTTACTTCGGACTTGAATATCACCGGCGCTCAGCACTGAAAGAAAATTTTAGATTATTATATTCTATAACGTTGGAAAATGAATACTTTTAATATCTTTTTCCTGCATGAAGAGTCCATTTTTTCAATGAATTCAACGTGTTTTCAGTGGGGCAAACTAAAATTCAAAAATTAGGCAAGCAACAATGAATCTTAATGGCTTGTTCAGATATTAAGGGACCTCTGCCATTTTCCCATGCTGGTGATGTTTCAATCATTTTCCAAATGCAAAAAGTTATGTTCACCAAAGCCAAAAATTCTAAAGCGCCGCAAAACGATTATGTAAAAATAATCTAGAAAAATCTTGATTTTTGTCAAATACGTGGTAAACAATAGGGTCAAACATTCATCCATAACATGCTGGTTTCTGAAAGCTATAAGCATAAGCTTGGTTGACATTTTCTAACCTCACAAACAGAAATGATACCAATTGAAATCCGGTGCCACCGGAAAATTTTAGGTATTTTTCATTTCAGAATGCATAAGAATGCATCTCTGCACAGATAGCGTAATCAAAAGGGTGGTTAGGCTCCCATTTTTACAAACCAAATTTGGCATGTGCCCCTAGATTTTTAGGAGCCAAACATAATTTTTAGGAGCCATGGCTCCGAATCGGCCCGCCCCAAAAAAACCCTGAATGAATGATGAATTTTTTGGGGGAATTTCGCTAATCATACAGAGAGCCAACACGAAGCAATGGAGAAATTAACATCTTTAGATAGTACAGAGAGCCGAAACAGCGCCGAACAATAGTTTTGACTGGTTGGTGAACCCATCGCTTAGTTTTTTATCTTTATTATGTGTTTTTTACATGAAAATGACACGATTTTTGCTGCATTTTTTAATTCATACTATATATTCAATTTTCAACTGATTATTCTGGTTGACAATATCTCGCTGAAAAAATCAGTAACTTGCTATTCATACCTGTATATGGTAAGATTGGGGGAGGATTCCCCAAAAATATTCACTCGTATAGGCAATTGTCGACGAATTTCTTCCCCAATTTAAGTCAACAGCTACCCCACACAGCAGTCCGGAAATCGACGAAAAAAGCAATTTTTTGGTCGAAACGGAGCAAAAATCGGTCAAAAAGCGAAAAATTTTTAGTTCCTAATTTCTTGATCGGACGTGTTTTTCCATTTTTTGTCGATAAAAATACATTTTTTAAACAATATTTAATCCCCCTCCGTCAAACCTCAGGAAATTCGACAACTCCCTCTTCTTAAAATTACTTTGACTCCGGGGGACAACTCTTCGGAGCTCTTCCATGGTCTGACCTAGAATGCGTTAGATTTCCAGAGCATTCACAAACGGATCATCGTGGTTTTTTTGAACGCAGAATGTCTCTTTATACCACCCGTATTGACACTCAGTTCATACCTGTGAGAGGTCCGACCAGTTGGGTACAAGATTGAGGCCACTTTGGGGGAAGGGAGTAGCCAACTTTCCATTGTTTTGTAGGAGAGGGTCAGCAAGTTCTAAAAAAAAGTTATTTCTGCACAAAACACGCCCCTGATCAATGAATTTTTGCATTGAAGGTGCTACTGAGGATTATTTCTGCGCGAAGCCCCAAAAAATTTCCGCTTTTTAACAAATTTTACTCTAAAAGTCATTTTCGATCAAAAACTAGGTATTTTCCGCTGATTTGCTGCCGGCTTGAGGAGGGAGTAGCTGTCGACAACTATTTGGAATTTTTGAGTCGTTTGGTGGCCAACTAAAAATTGCCAAAATGTAGAATCCTGAACATTATGGAAAAGTGGAATTAGGCCTGGGAAACCTCTCTGGACGCAAAAAGTTTACATAAATATTATGCAACTTTTTTTAATATCGTTGTTCAGCAATGATGAAGCCAAGATCCTTGCCGGTATCTCAAGTAAAAAAGTAATTTCGAAGAGCTCCAACACGATGGGCGTTACGCGCCCGCCTATGTGATACGCCCTAAGCCTAACTGATTTATTCTAAATTGAACATTAATTTAGCTTCTGAACTGACCACTGTACTGTCAATTTTAGTATCAATGTTAGAATCAAGGATAAACTCACTTATGATGATAAATTTGATTTCAGGAAAGCTGATTACGAATCTCTTCAAATCTATTTGGCAATAGTTGATTGGACAGATTTTTTTGAACAATGCATTACTGTCAATGACGTCTATCTTGCTTTTTTAGAACTAATGAAGAAATTAATACTAGAATTTGTTCCCAAAAAGAAAAATTCTCAAAAACCTCTAATTAGCCAAAGTATCTTTTGAAATTGAAATCAATAAAGAAAAACTTGTGTGAAAATTATGTTAAAAATCGTAGTAATGCTAACAAAAATAGATTCAAACACAATTCTAAAGTCTTGAAAACTGCAATGATCAAATATTATGCTAGAGAGGAAGTATGTTTGCCAAAATCGAATTCAATCAAAGATTTTTATAGATTTATCAATAATAAAACTCAGTTGAGACACACTATTCCTGTTATGGTTTCTGGTGAGTCTGATATAACTGATGATAAAATGAAAAGTGAAATATTCAACTAATATTTTGAATCTTTATTTATCTTGGACAATGAAAAAATCCCGGAATATGCTCAAAAGCAGTTAAATAAAGATTTATCAATCAAATTTGATTTCTTAGGAGTCCTATTGACTCTAAAATATTTGAAGCCTACACTGTCTCTTGGTCCTCATGGTCTGTGTGCCTTTTTCCTGAAAAAATTATATCAGTTTTGGCAGAACCCTTGAGAACAATTTTTGAAATTCCATTTAGAACTGAACAATTGCCAGATATTTGGAAAACATCAAATGTGGTACCTATTTTCAAAAAAAGGACCCGGCAAAGGTAGAAAATTATAGACTAGTTTCTTTATGTTGTATCTCATGCCAGGTTATGGATAGTATTAAATGTATGGATTTGATGGCTTATTTTGAGTCAAATAATTTTCTGAATGATAGACAATTTGGATTTCTAATCTTGTGTTCTTCAGTTTTTAAGTTGTAAAACATTATGGGCTAAAAATTTGGATAAAAAAGTAGCAATAGATTCAAATTATATCGATTTTCGAAAGGCATTTGATACTGTTTCTCATAAAAAACTGGTCAGAAAATTAGCTTCCTATAGCATATCTGGTTTTTTATTGAGATGGTTACGTGGGTTTTTATTCAATAGGACTCAACAAGTAAAAATTGGCAATTGTTTCTCTAATCTAATTTGGGTTACTAGTAGGGTTCCTCAGGGTATAGTGTATTGGGACCAACATTGTTCTTAATTTTCATAAATGATATATTTGATGGTATTAGGAGTGAAATTTATCTTTTTGCTGATGATGTGAAAATATTCAATGCCACAGAAAATGCTGAAGTACTACAAGGTGATCTTGTCAAAGTTTATGAATGGTCATTGAAATGGCAATGATTTATTTCTCTGGAAAAATGCTCTGTTCTGCATTTTGGGAGTAATAACCCCAAAGTTGAGTATTATATAAACGATTTTCTGATTGCTACTGTTTCAGAGATGAAGGATCTTGGTGTTATGTTCAATGAAAAATTGTCAGCAACTGCCCACTCTAACTATGTGGTTAAAAAAGCATCCAGGGTTGCAAATTTGATTTTAAAATGTTTTCACTCTAACTTCAATGAACTAAAAATCAGGAATTTAAAATCTTATGTTCTCCCTATTCTGGAATATGGTTCACCACTCTGGAATCCTTGTCTGGTTGGGGATACTAAATTGGTAGAAAAAGTTCAACGAAGGTTTACAAAAAGACTTTTTGGTTATTATAAAGATTTAAGCTATAAGGAGCGCCTCGACAAATCTGGCCTTGATAACCTTGTACTTAGACGTACGCGTATCAGCTTATTGTATATGTTCGTAATTTTGAAATTCAAAGTTATTCCACCCGATTTATTTTTCGCCTTGAATCCGTTCAGTTATCGCGCGTCCAACTTATTTAAATTGTAGAAATCGAAGTATAACTCTAATGCTTTAAAACATGACTTTTGCTTGCGAAACATTGATGTTTGGAATTCCTTATCCGATGATATCATTCGTTTGAACAATATGCCCTGTTTTCGATCAAAATTGAATCATTTTTAGAGCTCAATTAGCACGTGCTCTTGTCACGTCCATGAGCGTTTCTGTATTATTCGCATTTACTCTTGTATTTCTTTGCATTTACTAAATTTCTTTCTTCTTTCAGTTCTTACCTCCATATCAAATCCGTATCTAATCTATGTCCCACAAAATAAAATTGATATTACGAACTTGACCGTTTTTCCGTATATTTACCATCATTTGCTCACATGGTCTTATCTCGTCTTAACCCGTCCTTCACCAGTCAAAAGTAATTTTTTCCACACTTGCCAGATCATGGTCTTTCAAAATTAATCCTGGCTGGGCTATATTGAGCCGTTTTTTGGTCGCCTTCGACAGCCACCAAACGACCGCCTATACGATTGAAAATTTTTGGGGACTTTTCCTGCAATTCCCTTCATCTTACAGGTACGACTCAGTTGTTAGAACAAATTGTAAGGCCTCCTGACTGAAGTCGTAAACTTCAAAAAAGGGTTCAACTCAACTATATTAAGCTCTCCTTAGCTACAAAGAGTACGGCATCCCACAATTAAAAGAAGCTTGTTCAATCACCTGTAGCTTAACTCCTGATAAAGCGGATCTACACCATTTCGGTTCGAATAAGCATCGCCGATTGAAAAATCTTCAGCGGGTAACGTTGCTTGCATTCGTAGCATACATTCTTGAAAGTTTAAACGAATGTCGCATTTTGATGCTAATCTCTTCAAAAATTCGAATAAGAATCCGGGCTGTTCAGCGTCAGCGTTTTGTAAAGCTAATCTTAAATTGTTCACTAAAGTCGACTCATTGTGGTCGTTGCTCAACTTTTTCAAGGCTGGGACGTAAACGGTATTAAATACCATGGCGGCCAGGTACGATTCATCGCTCATTTTCATTGAGTTCAATAGGACGATTATAGAATCGCGTTAAATCAAGCTTCTTTTCAGAAATATAACCCACTGACCTGATGGCGCAACGTAAGACCGCACACCACCACACCACTGATTTCTGATTTTACCACACTGCAGCAAAGCAAGTCTGCAAGAATATCGGCGAATAGATAAACAGTAAACAAGACTTTTACGATTTAGATAATAATACAATTAGAACTTCTTTTTTCTGACTGTAAAATGCCTGGAATGCATCTACATCCTATCACTATTTATACTATATCTGACGTTGTGCATACCTCATAACTGATGCTGAGCACAGGTTATTCTTTATGACTAATGCTCATGAAATTGAGGTAATCTACTGTGTAAAATTTTGATGAGATTCTCGTGAAACACTGTTTTTTTTTCCAAATCGTGCTTTTTCGGGAAAAAAAATTCGGGAAAGGGGAAAAAATTTTGGGCTCTTTCCCCATTTGGGGAAGAAAATTTTGGGGATCGGATACATTTTGGTGCATTTTAGAAAGTCATAATCTCAAAATTTTCCGGCGCTTATAACTTTTTTATTTTTTATCCGATTATAACTTTAATAATCATTATTATGCATTACCTAGCTCAGGCGCGGCTTTTAGCATGTCTACCTTCATTTATCATATAATCTATAATAGTTTTCATCATCTTGAACGTATATCTCATGTTTTCATTGGTAATCTTCAATATTTTATCATAATATTTAATGAAGATTCGCATTTTTTCTTTTTGAGAAAGATCAATACGTCAAGTCTCTAAGCTTTTTGATGCAATTGTTTCTTTTCTAACATAAAATCAAGTCAAATGCTTCATGGAAATATCTGTCGGAAATTTATACTCTGCTTAACTCGTATATTTTCGACCAAGTATGAGAGTTTACAAATAAATTATACTGGTTTTAAAATTTTTCAAGTAAAATTCTAGAAATTACGACTTTTTGAACACAAAATTCAAATCTAATTCTTGAAATAAATGTTCGGAAAATTGATTTTCCAGCGTCGCTGAATATCAATACCCAAAAAATTTTTCCGGCACTTCGCGCCGGAAAGATTAGCATCCCTTTTGGATTCTCACTTGTCGTCATAGAGGACTTAACCATCGATTTCTGATGTAATTCAGTCATTATGGTTTTGGATAGTTTTTTGGATAGATAGTTAGATAGTTTGCCTGAAAGTTGATGACGAGCGTTTAACTAAGCTATGCCTTGATAGCTTAGAAATACGCCGACTACGTGCCGCCTTATGCATGATGTTTCAAATTATTAAAGGCCAACCCTGTCTGCAAAAATCGGACTTCTTTATTAGCAGTAATTTCGAGTCCACCCGTCGTAAAAATGACTACAAACTCAGAACAGGTAAAGCTAAAACAAATATTAGATTATATGATTTTTCCAACAGGTACATTAATATTTGGAATCAACTTTCAGCTGAAGTTCTTAGTTCTTCCAATTTACACACATTCAAAACGAAAATCTCTAAGATTGATTTTTCTGATTATCTCGGGGGAGCGCGTTAGCCTGTTACAAATACGTAACCTGCGCTTCCTATTACCGTCATTAACTTGTTTACTGTAGCACATATTTTCGCTGCGATATTGTATTTGTCGTTTTGAACTAGCCGTGGATTGAGTTTTCGAAACTTTTCTTCGTTTTCTTATTTCAATTTAATTGTTTGTTCTCGCGTTTTAACCTTTTTTCTTTTCTTGTGTTATATTTCGCCTGACAGGTAATAAATCTTCTTCATTCACTCATTCATTCAAAGTTTTTCCAATGCTTGTAGATTAAACTTTGAACTCGAAAGTTTCAATTTTTTCCTCAATTAATGAATTAACGGGTCTGAAAACACCAGAAGGCTTGAAAAGGCTCAAAAACGCCTAAATAAAGCGTCTGTGAGCATTTTTAAGCGAAAAAACGACTTCGGGAATATGGGGAAAAAAATTTTGACCCCTTTCCCCATTTGGGGAAAAGGCCCGGGGGAAAAAACAGTGTTGTGAAACAGTGTTTTTTTTGTGCCAAAACATGGTTTTTGGCACAAAAAAATCTGGAATGGTACAAAAAATTTTGAGCGTTTGTGCCAATTGGCACAAATTTTTCTGCTGGTCGAGGCCTAAATTACCATGATTTTCAGTCATTTTAAGGGCTGAAAACCCCAAATTTTCTCGGCGCTTCGCGCCGATTCAATGGGTTTAATATTGACTATACTTTCCTTTGTCTCGAACGCGAGCGGATTCTATTCGAATAATTTATTTGTATTATCGCAACAGACTTTGAGATTGTCAATGACATTAGAATAGAAATTGTTAACATTTCTTCCTCTGTTAATTCATTGGATTGAGAACCGAAACTTATATTTTTGGTGATTGATTCAAACAAAAAAATTGAAATTTTTGGCACAATTATTCAACCAGAAATCTACGCGAAGCGACTTTCTACTTTTATCAGGAGAAAAAAATTATAGACATACAAGACATCCTAATTTAATCTTTTATATATTTGTTAGGAAGGAGGCCGAAATGTAGAAGAAAACTTCATGACAAAAAGTCTATAAAAATATCTTAATTTTCGCAGCATTCAATTTCTTTTCGGATCGTAGAAACCGTTTTTTAGATCAGTTTTTCTTATCTCGCTGACGTGGTTAGAGAAAATAGAGCGGGCACGATCTTTATGCAAATAAATGCGGTGAAAGTATCTTTGGTTTGTTTTTATCAAACTTGAAAGAATGAAAATAAATTCATTAAATGCAAAGAAATACAAGAGTAAATATGAATAATATACAGAAAAGCTCATGGGCATGACAAAAGCACGTGCGAATTGAGCTTTAAAAAATGACTCAGTTCAGATCGAAAACATGGCATATTGTTATAACTATTGGCACAAAACAGTTTTATGTTTTTCAGTACGTTTTTAGAATGAAAAAAATTTTTTGTGCCATTGACACAAATTTTTTTGGCCCTTCGTGCCAATTGGCACAAATGTCCGTGCACAAAAAAAAACGCTGATTGTGAAGCGAGATCTGTCATCATTTTGATTAGTCGAAAAAATTTTTATTGATTTTTACAGTTGTTTCTGACAAATTTTCTGGCTTAGGCTTAGGCTTATAGGTTTGCGCTTAGGCTTAGACTTAGGCTTAGGATTAGGTTTAGTCTTAGGTGTAGGCTTAGGCTTAGGCTTGGACTCACGGTCAGGAAGGAGTAGACTACAACTTTTCGACCAATCAAATTAAAGGTAGGAAATTTTTCCACCAATCAAATTGATGACAAATCTCGCTCCCTAATGCTTTGTCAAATGCATGACCACCAGCGTTTTTTTGTGCATGGACATTTGTGCAGATTGGCACAAAGGGCCAACAAAAAATTTTTTCCAGCCTAAAAACTTTTAAAAACTTTTATGCCAAAAGTTTGATAAAAATAGGTTACTTTGCCACACTAATTTGCATAAAAAATCCTGTCAACTCTATTTTATCTTGAGCACGTCAGGGCGATAAAAAAACTGATGAAGAAAGCAGTTTATACGATTCGGGAAGAAATCAGATGCTGCGAGAATTTAGATTACAATTTGTCAGGCATTTTATATTTTTCTTTAATTTTCGGCTACGGATTTCTTCTTAACACCGATGTAAATAAATTACGGATGTCCATAATGATTTTTCCTGAAAAAAACTAGAACAAGTCACGTCGCGTAAATTTTTGGTTGAAAAATTGTGCCAACAAGGTGAATTTTTCTATTCGAATCAAACACCAAAAATCAAAATTTCGGTTTCCAATCACACTGAATGAACAGTGGAAGTTAACTAATTCATTTTTCAATCATTGACAATTTCAAAGTTTGTTGCGATCATACAAATCTACTATTCGAATACAATTCTTTCAGGTTCCTGACACTTGACTAATATTACACTTAAGTAATTGATTCGGCGCGTAGCGCCGAAAAAATGTTGCGTTTTCAGCCCCTAGAATGACTAAAAATCAAAGAAATTCGGCATTCGACTAGTCGAAAAATTTGTGCCAATTGGCACAAACGCCCCAAATTTTTTGTGCCATTCCAATTTTTTTTGTACCAAAAAACCATGTTTTGGCACAAACAAAACACTGATCACCACCACAGACTCTGTTGTAATTTCTAGAATTGTAATTTCTAGAATTTTACTTGAAAAAAATTAAAACTTGTAATTTATTTGTAAACTCTCATGAACTTGGTCGAAAATATATGAGTAAGAAGAGTATAAATTCCCGAAAGATATTTCCATGAAGCTTTTGAATTGATTTTACGTTAGCAAAGAAAGAATCGCATCAAAAAGCTTATAGATAGTCGACTTTATTGATTTTTCTCAAAAAGAAAAAATGCGAATCTTCATTAAATATCATGATAAAATAATGAAGATTACCTATTAAAACATGAAATAATACGTTTAAGATGATGCAATGCAAACTATTAATAGATTAAGTGACAAAGGTAGACATAAGTAATGATAAAAGCCGCGTCTGAAATGATAATTAAAGTTATAACCGGCGCGAAGCGCTGGAAAATTTTGAGATTATGATCTTTTAAAATGCACCAAAATGCATGTTTTCTGTATCCGATCTCCGAAATTTTTTTGAGCCCATTTCTTTTTTCCGAATTTTTTTCCCGAAAAAGCACGATTTGGGGGAAAAATAGTGCTTTAGACTGCCATTAAGCTTTGCCGAGAGCGCACTAGCATCGATCAGATTCGTTAAAAAAATTTATCGAATTTTTGAGCTTCCTTCTGATTAATTTTCTGGCTTTGGTTTAGGCATAGATTTTGGCCTAGGCTTAGGCATAAAATCCCATATCCAGGATTTTAAAAAAAGGGGGAAATTTTTCAAATTTTTTTTTAGAATTTGCTGAATAAGAAGAAAATCATTTTTGCAGTAAAGCCAAATGATGAAAAATTACGCTCCGATGACGCAGTGGACACCAAAATGGAAAACACCTGATTATAATATGACAAAAAAATTTCGCTTGCTTGCCATTATTAGTCTTTAAAAACGTACTCTCAAGGCAATTTTTTGGAACGACATGTTTTGCTTTCCGTCGACCAATATTGCATAGCAGATTTTTGGTTACTCTCCAACAGTTTGTAACGAAACGTATTTTTTCTTCATCTTCACTTGCCGAGATCTTTTAGTCATTGAGTTGTTTGTAAATTGTGACTTTGCATGGTGAAAAAAGTTTGATGCTTCTTTCTTCAGCATTTATACTGCTTACAGCCATTCAACCAGCATACTAAGCGGTCCATCTTCAGTCCATTTTTGGACCCAAAAAGCCGTCAGCTGCCTCTTTTTTGACTGGATCTGCTGTTTCCCTCAAAATTTTATAGCTGCTCAAGTCAGCTCACGAAATGCTGATGGCTGTGAGCAGTAGGTATAACAAAAACTTTAGCAGCCCTAACACTGCTCATAAGTGCTCAGGACCTATGAGCAGTAAAATCTGCCTAATATTCAGATAAACTACCGAATCAAATTAACTTCAGCCGAAAGAAAATTCAAATATTAGTTGAATTTATTGAATATGAATCTTTAGCTTTTCGATTAGAATAACTCAACTCAGCAGAACAGTCATAGTAACCGAATCGAGTAGCACTAAAAAGTCTCCTGAATTGAAAATTTACGATAGCATTTGATTTGTTTGTTGTGTTGTGTGATCTCATCTCAAATCTGTGGTCATCTAAATGTCAGAAAAGACTGCATTGCAGTAACTAAAGTTGGCTCAACTCTCAATTTGATTGTTAAATCAAGATGAAACTTGTATTCCTGATGACAAAATAGAAAAAAATGAATTTTTTTCTTAAAAAACCAAAAACCCAGAAATGTCCAATTTTTCAACCCAAAAAACTCAATGGCCGCCAGTAGGGGGACTGGCGGGCAAAAAAAACAAAAAAAGTTCTGAAAGCTTGTTTTTCATACAAAATATGCACAAAAATCATCGAAAAAATTGTCGTGGAAAAAGTTTAGAGGGGTTTTGACAATTTTTTAAGCCTTGGGCAGAGGTCCCCAAGGTCAGATTTTTCAGGTAGGGGTAAAATTGAAAATTTGCTGGGGTAGTGTAGCTAAACATTCACTAAACACGTCATTTTGTCTCAAAATTAGGCAGCCAGTGATCGATTTTAAGGACTTTAGGTAGGGGTAAGACCCCCTCAGCATGGGGCGCTCTGGCCTTGGGGGTGGCCAGGATCCCAGGTAAGGGGGTTTACCCTCCCCTACCCCCCTATTTGCATGTATGTTATAATGTTATTTGCGAATTGGGATGTATAAGTACAATGATATCGGTTGTAAAAAGATTTAGGTGGGGAAATCCCCCCCTGTTCCGCTCTAAATACGGGCCTGGGCTTAGGTTTAGGCTTAGGGTTAGACTTAGGCTCATATATACACATAGGGGGTAGGGGGGTAAACCCCTATACCTGAGACCCTGGCCCCCTTGCCAAAAAAATCGTCAAACGCCCCCTGAACTTCTTCCAAGACAGCTTTTTCATGATTTTTGTGCAAGTTTTGTATGAAAAACTGGCTTGCTGAACTTTTTTTTGCTCAACCACTCCCCCTATCCCCCTGGGAAAAGGTCCATGGATCCTCCCCTGGAAAATTCTTGCCGTGCATGTCTGCTTAGGCTCAGGCTTAGATTTGCGGTTAAGATGCTGTAAACTACATTTTCCCGTCCAATCAAATTAACGCTGTAAATTTTTTCAACCAATGAAATTCATGAGGGCAATTTTATGACCAATCAAATCGATGCCCGTTCTCTCCGCAATGCTTTTTTTGGACTGTATGCCTTTCCGTGTATCCGGTCCGGCCTGGCGACCAGCACCGCCTCACTGTTCCTTTGTGCCGTGCCATGAATTGGCACAAAAAATTTGTAATGGCACGAAAAATTTTGAGCGCTTGCGCCAATTGGAATTTTTAAATTTTTGAGAAGTCGAAGCATGGGAGTAACCGTCCCTAATTAAACAATATTGTCCATTATACCCATGCGCCAAGCGCCGGAAACGTAGGATATTTTGACCTTTCAAAACTTACCAAAATGCATCCTTTCCGTATTAATTCCTCGAAATATTTTCCACAACGAGAACCATGCTCAAAATTTTTTTCCTCATTTCCAAACTTTTTTACTCAAAAGTAGACCCCATTTAATTAAAAACCGTGGTAAGAAGAGTAGAAATTTTCGAAAAATACCATGAAGCTTTTGAATTCAATTTATGTTAAAAAAGGAACAATCGCTTCAGAAGGTTTGGAAATTTCACGTGTTGACCTTCCAAAAAGAGTATCAATAGAAAATGCGAATCTTGATTAAATATAAAGATAGAATGTATGAATCTAAACTGTATAACGTGTGTTCATGACGCGGAACGTCGAGAAAATTGACATTTTTCATCATTTTTTGTTCAAAAATCGACATTTTTCATCAAAAAATTGACATTGTTCAGTATTTTTCCAACTATAAGTATGGGGGTCCCTATGACTACCATATGGATAGCCATAGGATTGGAAAACTCCAGGGGGATTGCCCAATGGCTAGCCGTATGGCCTACCATTTCTGGGGGGGGGGGTTCTACAGCACTTCCCTACCAATTACGTAACATAATGATGATTATGGAAGTTATAAAATATTGAGGTTTGGACCTTCTAAAATGCCTTAAAATACGTCTTTCTATCTAACGGCCAACATTTTTTGCCCCAAATGGGAAAAGAACCCAACTTTTCCCCCTTTTCCAAATTTGTTTTCCCAAAAAGTGCGATTTGGGAAAACAGTGATTCGCAAGAAAATCGCACCTACCCTATTTCAGTTTAACCGCCCCAGTAAGATGGGAAAAAGTGGTCTGGAAGTTTATATTTTTCTTCAATGTTTGGTTACATACAAATTCGTTTCTAGCAATGATGTAGAGATTGAGTTAAACATTTTTATAATTGCTTTAATATGAGGATGTTTATGATTGATTAAAATTAATATCTATCATCATCATCTGTGATGACATCAAAAAACATTTAAAGTGCTGCGTTTTCATATGAAAATTTTAAAAACAGTGAATACAAGTCGATTTTTCCACATACCTAATGAGCAGATATACGGATATCCGATCTCTCCAAAAACCCGGTTATCCGAATGTCAAAAAATATCCGAGGAGCATCGCTAGTTATGATACTACATTTTCTCATGATAACAGGTTGGACCACCTTGATATAAAGCGATTAGACGTTATACGGCGGCTTCGTTTTGATCTTAAGATATACCTTTGAATGTTGTCGCAGACGATAACCTTTTTTTCTGTTGTCCGTAATAGTAAACGTGCTAATAATATGTACCTCGTAAGAGAATCAGCTTAAATGCGATAAAATTACCACTCGAAGCACTTTTGTACAAAAAACTGGAAAAAGTCTCGATCTAACATTGTATAGAAAAGCGGCACATTTCTCCACTAGTTCACTTGACCTTATGCATTCCTACATTTAGGATTCGTTAATTAATCTACTTCAGTTGTCTTTGTTCTAGGGTGCGAGATCACCGAAGCGTTAAAGCATTATGGAAAATACGGTTGATCGCATAAAACGTATTTTGAACAAAGTTTACGGTGAATTTTCTCCTGTAGCTTGGAAGCCAAAATCGTTCAAAGATAATAAATCACGCTATTTGTGGACCGACGCTTATGGAGTCGTTAGTTTTCTTAATTTATTCTGCATTACCAAAGATGAAGCTTTCTTGAATCAAGCCAAAATTTTGATTAAATCGGTACACGATGTGTTGGGTAAAACGAGAGATGGTCGGGAACGCTTGGGAAATGCGACGGAAGATCATCCCACTCTAGGCGGATTGAGGCTAGTAATATTTTCATAACTCTCTAAGTATAAGAATCTGTTCACCATGTGTTCGCCGACTTTGACTCTAATATGATCCTTTTTGTTATTTGTGAATGTTTCCAATATTTTAACGATTTTCAAATTTGACACTGTACTCCATTCATTCTGACATGATTGATGCAGCAACCCATAAAAATTAGTTCAATACGGAAAAAACTGGTACGCTTACATCACTGTAACTAATTGGAAAAAATTTTTCGAAAAAAAGACTCATACACAAGAGCTAAAAATTTCCTTCAATAACGTGCTTAATTCACCAAAATTTCTCGAGTAACACATGAAGTATCGACGGAGTTTTGTCCAAATCGACAAAGATCCGCATGAGGCTTTTTCAATAATTTCCGTTTTTCCATTCTCGTGAAGAAATTTGGCTTTATAAATTGAACCTATTTTTTGGTTTTATTTGCACCAATCATTTTAAACTAAATGGGCTATAGAAGGAAGAAATGTTATTCAGATTGTGCGTGTGAGCCGAAAATATGCTGTTTTGTTAACTTCCGCTGTTATTCATTGTTTTTCATTTGACTAGTGTAAATTTTCATGTTATAAATCATTATCCCAATCGAGCCATGTACAAAGGATGAAAAGAAAGTTGATGGATTTATTGTACTAATGAAAAAATTATGAATTGGTATTGATTCTGAAATTTCGCTCCGCTTCCTTATTATAACTGATAATTCATAATCTGTCTTCCGTCTAAAGTGTAATTCTACTTCATTTAAATATGCTATATCTTTTGGAATCAAAATGCTTTGATTCTATTTTCCTCAATATTGCTGATATGCGTTTCTGTTACTTGTTTTCGACATTTAATTTTTAATTAAGGATCGGAAAACCCAATGACGAGGGTTCGTCGATGGATGGAGACGGTCAATATTATCATTATTTGACTAAATGGATGTTTGCCTTGAATCGTATGACTTTCGTTACCACTGATTCGACGTATAATAAATGGGCCATTGAATTGGCGCAGTCGATTCATCCTCATTTCGTGGAAAAGTCTGAATCGGGAATGGCCAAGCGAATGTGTTGGAAAGTCAGCATAAATTTATCAAAACCTCTAGTGAATAGCGAAGGTGGGCTGGATCCTTATGATGGCTACGTAACTTATTGTATCTTGAGGGTAAGATTTTGACTTATTATCGTTTGACTTATTAGAATTTCTGTAAGATGGATTAATAGTAAGAATAAGAATATTTATTGCATAGCATACACATTACAGAAGAGAAAAAATGCATTACTGTCAAACCTGAAGAAACGAAAAAAACGAGGCATCGGCATATTGCTAAGGTAGATGAGTGACAATTGAATCACACACGGTAAATGACAGCAAAGTTTTAAATTCTGCTGTGTAAGGTCAAAAAGGCTAGTGCACTTACACTTGACTAAAATCAAATGTTTCTAATAAAGCTTTAAACACTCTGCTATTACTGGCGGTAACTATGTGTTTAGGGAGTTTGTTCCAAATATTGACTGCTCTGTTTATAAATGAGAATTTTTCATATTTGTTTTAGGTATGTCTACTTTAAGTTTCAAGCTGTTTTGTTATCTGGTGTCTAAATGCATGATGGTGCTGAAATCTTGCAACTTCAAATCAGTTTCTGCGAAAGAAATTTTATATAACAGAATAATATCATTTAGGGATCTCCTTCTTTCAAGGGTAGCTAGGTTTAGAATGGAAAGTTTCTCAGGCTAAGAAAAATCTGAGAAATTTATGACTTTTGAGCCTACATGGTAAGGAGCTTCGAGGTCGGTGGGGGGTTGCGCGAGTTTTTTGTGTTCACAAAATTTTAGGGGGTTCTCTGAAGGAAAAAGACGAAACCGAATCGGTTTTGAGATGAACATTTATTCACCATAAGTAACTGGTAAACCATCTGGACCAATGGATGCAGAATTTTTGAATAAAAAAAGGAATCTATTCACATATCTTACATGTTGTCAAATTTGTGAATAGATGCTTAAGGTAAGGGGGTTCTTTTTTATTCACTATTTTATGAAAGCGGTTCTGTTTCCACTGTTGAGTGTATTTTCTTGCATAATACTTTTCGTTGAACGTCTCCTCGCAAATTATTCAAAATAAAAAAATTGAAAGTTATAATTTTAAAAGAAATCACAAGACTTTCCTGATCGATTTATTTTTTTGTTACTCATATTTTTAAAAATTTCGGATAGCAATATGATGCAAGGTAAGAAACTGGATCAGTTTTATGGATAAATTTGAAAAACAGCTCTACAAATCAAAAATTTCTGTTAATTATAATCCCAAAAATAAGTCTATGAATGAAACTTAAAAAGCCAGTAATTGCAAGGTACGACACTCTTGATGATACGTAATGAAATTTTTTTTAAATGTTTGTAAAATCTGAATTTGATTTGGTAAAGTCTGCACCAAATTACAATGGAATGTTTCCCATAAAGCCTTCAAAACTTCTAGGATACATCCAATGATTCTGATACGCTATCCAGCGAAATCAATGATTTGAAAAACTTAATCGACAGGCGATACGAATCTTATTCGACCCACGACACTCTGGACGCCGGCGAAGCGCTTTGGCTGACGTCTTGGTGCAGCGGAGAACCATGGGCCCAACGTGTTTACCGAGTGGCCAGATCGGCCGTGAATATTCTACGCGAGAGGGGTGAATTCGACGAAACGCATCGACACCGATTAGCTTTCCGCGAATTCGGTACTACTATCGGCGTACAAATGCACGAAGAGATGATGAGCGTAGATCATTGGCGAAATACCAACGAAAAAGTGCACGAATTTTGGTATCATTATTTGTACGAAAGGGACATAGATATCACGCCGGTAATGTATTGCTGTTCGTTGTTTCCTGGTGTTTTAAATCCAAATTTTGCCATGTCCTAATTGTAGCGAGCAGCTTAATTTGTTGTTCAAAGAACTTCGTCGCTTTTTCGAAAATGTACATTATATCGGAGACATGATTTTCTATTATATTCATTATCGTTCCCATCCTATATATTTTATGAAATTTCTTACTTGAATATTGGTAAAATTCATCAAAGATGCAAAAAAATTATGCTTCCTGTTCCATGTTTCTAAATATAGAGATCCTACGTTTGATATTAGAAAGTTTGATTATGCCTTTTTATCCATTGAAAAATGATTTCTCTTCAACAGCAACCTGACTTTCAGCTGTCATCCTTATTGTAAAAAAATTTTGAGCTGAAATAATGGTCTTCTGCACATCTGCATAATATTAATCTAAAAGAAATATACGGAGATTCCAAGTGTGAGAAGTTTTGTCTAAGAGAACTTTATGATAGGTGAGGCACTATCTTAATTCGTATGTTTGAAAAACTGAGAATCTGGTAATAATCAAATCTGTCGATTTGCTGTAAATGCTGTAATGTATCGCCTGTCTCGCTTTTATGTTATTCTGTGATCTATGTAGATGATTGTATGCGAAGTTTTGAACTTCAAATAACATATTTATCACCTTGAAGAGCAATAAACGTTATTGATTTAATTTTTTTTCTTTGAATATTTGTTCACAGAACGGTACGTGCATTTTCTTTGTATTTTACGCTTTCTTTATTCTTTTGTTTGCCTATTTTTCTTTCAGAACCATGCTTAAATTGTTCAATAGTCAAGGTTTGCCAAGATTGGCGTTTTGCTGTCAACAATCAAGAAATTTACGCGTTGGCGCTTTTTCGACGATCACGGCTTCCAATGTTCCAGTTTTGACTTCCAATTCGGTCGTTTTAAATCGGAAGAGCACCGTTTGCGGTCCAATTTTCACTCAAATCCGTACGTTCGTTGAAAAGATTAAGCCGAAATTATTATGTCCTCACTGCTTCTTTATACGCATCAGAGGTCGAATCCACGTGGAATGTACGAAAGTCGG
Organism: Romanomermis culicivorax; assembly: GCA_963922205.1. Classification (NCBI taxonomy): domain Eukaryota; kingdom Metazoa; phylum Nematoda; class Enoplea; order Mermithida; family Mermithidae; genus Romanomermis; species Romanomermis culicivorax. The sequence continues at coordinate 622,616 of CAWUHX010000148.1, forward strand.
CAAACATAAACAGAGAGAAAAGATGGATAAACGTTTGTTATGGTGAACTGTAAATTTCGCGAGTTTCTTGTTATTTCTTATTTTTAATAAAATTTGGACACCCTTATAACTTATTGAAATGAAGTGTCTAAAATCAAAGAAAATTTCTCTGTTAACATCACTTGCAATTATTTTTATAGCTTACTTTGCTGTTTGTCAAGTCCTAGAAGCCGGAAATAGGCTCATCTTTCTCAACCAATTTGAGGATCTGAAGTGGGGACTTCGGGAAGCTTGTTATATACGTAATCGATTTTTTAAAAAATTTTTCAGATACTTTTCTCTATTACTGAATAAAATTTTTTGTACATATTTATTGATCTGTTTTCCTTGAAATGCTAGTAAATAATGACGCCAAGATGAAAGTATTCCATTGAAACATTCGTTACATCCGTTCAATTACCATATAAATTATTGGGTGAAAAATAAGGCGTGTCAACAAAATATAGCGAAGTCTCAAAACAACGATTGTCATTACAGCGAAGTCTCAAAACAGCGATTCTTAACAGCGATTATAGCGAACTCTCAAAACAACCATTCTCAAAAGGGCGAATCTCAATACAGCAAATAGTAAAAAGTTATATGCATTAGAGTAAACGCACATATCATTTTCGTAATAAGTATGCAAGTTAGATATATTAAAATTGTTTTTACAAGTTGAGATAGTCTAATGTTAGTCGCATTTGGCCATCTAAGTTTCACATGCTTTTGTGCTGCAGTTGCCGTAGGTATGCACGAAAGGACCATTCCAAAGTCACAAAAAATATCTGCCTGAAAAGCATTTTTGGGAAGCGTTTGAAAAAAAACAAAAGCAAAAAAATTATCATAGGGATTCCCCATGAAAGTTCTTTTGTACGGAGCTTAATTTCAAAAAATTGAATCAATTAAATAAATTAAATTAAATTATATGAGTGAATAAAATGAAATAAAATAATTAAGTCGTAAAGGTAGAACAAAAAACAAATAATAAAGAAACGAAAAGTAAAATAACGTAATAAAAAGTGCGTAAAAAATAGAACAAAGGTACGCAACCTGAAAAAATTAAACAGAAAGTGACTTGAAATACGAAGAATATAAAAGGAAATAAGTCAATAAAGGAAAAAAGTCAATAAAGGAAAAAAGAAACAAAAAACATGCATGTAGTTTAATAATAAACAAACCAGAATAAAAAGTTGTAACGTCGTGAAAACAAATACTATAAAGCCGTAATGTCAGAAATCTGGCGATTGGTGCCAAAATGTGTCACAACCAGCATTCACCAGATCGAAATGGGCCTACCCCATCCAATCTCCATTCTTCCATTCTAAAGATAACTTTATTGAAAATTCGCTATTTTGGGAATTTTTTTTTTAGACTTCGCTGTTTTGAGACCTCGCTCTTTTGAGAATCGCAATTTTGAGACATCGCTGTTTTGAGAATCGCTGTATTGAGACTTCGCTGTAATGAGAATCACTTTTTGAGACATCGCTGTTTTGAGAATCGCTATTTTGAGTTTCGCTGTTGTGTGTTTCGCTGAATAGGGGTGGGTGAAAGCTTTTCTGAACTTACTGCACGGCTTTAAATTCGCGAGCAATTTATAAAAAATAGATTATACTTTGCCTAATCTTTGCATTATCGCCTATCTTATTAATTGACCTGACACCGTGCGCACAGTGTCTACATTCATTTGGAATGCAACACATGTAAAGGTGAGCGGTGTGCAGGTAATTACACGTCCATCTAATTTTTTGTGAAACCTGCAGAATTAGGTCACATCAATTTTGTATGCCTACCAGTCAAAATGCCCACCTTTGTGCAATTTCACTTTTCTTGAAAACTATGCCGAAATCGGTATTCATTCTCAAGTGCACCATTTTCCTGTTATTCTTTTGTTCGAGTTTGTATTTAAGAAATTATATCGCTTTCTACGAAAGAGCGAAATTTTCGTTCAAAAAGGAAATATTTTGCCCGAAAAATAATCAATCGTTTTCGAACGACGACTATTCAAAAAATGATTTGGAGAACGAATGTGAATATTTGTGGCGTGGAAATCGTAGCGCCATTTGTCGATGGATAAATTATCACGGGAAAATTAATAGCAGCCATAAAGACGAAACTTGGGCCGAAAATTTAAAAGATTGCGACCAATGGATCAAAGCACGCGGTTACCCATTGGAAGCCAATTCTGCTGAAGAAGCGGATTTTCCTATAGCCTACAGTATCAGTTTGTACAAAGACGTGGATCAAGTCGAACGTTTACTGAGGTTGATTTATTGGCCGCAAAATTTATATTGCTTTCATGTGGATGCGAAATCGCCGGATTATTTACATCTAGCAATTCAAAGGTGAGACATTTACGTTTATTGTTTCACTTTTGCTCCATGCATATATTGAATTCATGAATATTTTTGAATTTTTGACTCTGTTCCATTTCACTTGGATTAGTTTTTCAAAACTACCAGTTTACTGTAGCTGTTTGTGTTGAGGAAAACATCTTTTCATCATGCTGCTCATCTGCTCTCTTAGCATTGTTTTCATCATTGTTCTATTTTTTATTTTTTATATCTTTTTCTTCATGCTATGAAAAATTTGTCTGGGGCAAAAAAAATTTGCTTGCTATTGTTTATCAAATTACCAGATGAATTTGATAAAAAAGATTCAAGCTGGTATAAAATTCCAATTTTGGCTTTAGCTTTGGAATAATTCTAATGATCAAGATTTTTATTTGATCACTTTCTGTTAATTTGACGTTATTTATGTTACATGATTATAGGCTTTCACGCTGCTTTGCGAATGTTTTCGTCACCAAATCCGAGTACGTTTTTTGGTCGCACTACAGCGTCCTAAGAGCGAGCCTCAATTGTCTGAACGATTCTGCGACGAAATATGCTAATCATTCGTGGAAATTTATCATCAATTTATCCGGCCAAGATTTCCCGCTGAAAACCAATCGCGAATTCGTTGCGATTTTGAAAACGTTCAACAATACAAACGACGTCGAATTAGCTCAAGAAAATCAATTTAGTCGATATTGGTACGAACATCGGTTAATTTTCGATAAATACGGCAATTTGATCACCCATAAACCTATATTCGAGTTGTTTAAATTACCAATACCGTACGATTTGAAGATATTGAAGGGAAATCTGGCCGCTAGTTTAAGTCGAAAATTCGTCGAATTTATGCTGAACAACGCCGTTTCGCTAGCATTTATAAAATGGTTAGAAGGAACAGATACAGCCGATGAACATTTATGGGCTACATTGAATTACAATGTCATTAGAGGTATATGAAAGTGGACAATCCAGAGTACCTACATCAACAAAAAATACACTGTGTGTTTGAACGTTCGCTTTAGTTTTTTCTGCTTAATTCTTTGAAAATAATTGTCAAAGTGTGTGCTTCGTACAGGGTGAGCCATAACTTTTGAATGGATTTTGCTTATTCAATGCGGTTTACTGCTGTCGATAGATAAAACATTTGGCATAAAAACTGCAAAGTTTCAGATAGATTGCTCAAATATTGACTGACTAGAATCAAAAATGGTAAATATCGATTTTTTCGCAAATAGAAAAAAAATTGACAAAAATCAACACGTTTTCTAACAGAAAAAAGTAGAATAGATCCAACCATAACAGCTGAAAATTACAAGAGAACAGTTTCAAAATATCCTCATTTCTGTTTCCCCACTAATTTCAATCGCTTTCCGAACTGGTCTATGGCAGAATCGATTTTGTTTTGATTTTGCTTTTTTCCAATTTCAAAACAAAAGCTCTTGATTTTGGTGGAATTTTGCCGATATTAAAACAAGAAACTGACGACTTTAAATTAATTACAAAGTTTTAATGGCTGAGTTTAAAAGTATCCTTGTTTGCAAACAACCTTATAAAACTTTTTTCATAATAGGACAACTTTTACCTTGATTTCACAACTTTTATCTTCTGAAAAATGACCACTTTTACGAAATTTCTGTTTATGTGAAAACCAAAAAGACTTAGGAGCGTAAAACTTGCATGTTACAATAAAGACAAATAGGGGATTCTAATGTAACGAAAGTCTGCATCTGGTCGTCTTCTTTTTTTGTCTCACCCAGTATATCAATGGACTGGAAAAAACTGACGGCTTAATTTTTTCGTGATAAAAAATTTTTTGTAATAAAGGGTATTATTATTTTAATATTTTCCATTTTTTTCCATTTTTTCTGTAATTTTCGGCATACAGTCAACAGCTGTTGAAGTCCTATATTCATTTCATTTTGAAATGATCGATGCAGTGGTCGGAGTTTTTGCAAACGCAGCCTTACTAGAGATCAGGAGACCAATTTCGATAATCTTGAAATAATTGAAAAGAGTGATCATCAAGGACTCTGCATCATGGAATGAACATTTTTTGAATAGAGTCAACGAGTCTTCCATTATTCTTAATAAAAGCGTGGCTGCGACCTCGCTGCATCGATCATTTCAAAATGAATGGACTTAGCTTTTTCAATCGCCTCTTTTTCAGTGAGATCAATGCATTGAATTTCCTCAATAAATTAAAAAAGACATTCTCGTGAATCATTTCATCAAAACGATAAATATTTCGTTTCCAGGCTATGGCATAGCTCCAGGTGGATTCGATCAACGTTGTGTAAACTTTTCGAAATTGGTTCACCAAAGATTCGTTTCCCGTTACGTAAAATGGCGCGACGGGAATGTCCAATGTCATGGTAAATACGTGAGGGACGTCTGCATATTCGGCGTTGGTGACTTGGCGAACTTGATATCGAGTGATAAAACACAGTTTTTTGCGAACAAGTTTTATACCAATTATCAGACGATGGCCTTTTACTGTATGGAAAAATGGATGTTGAACAAAATTCGAAGGAACGCGACGATTGACAGTGAACGTCTTATAAAGACTGATGGATTGTATTTTAATGGAAAAATATGTATGTGAAATGAATTTTACGGGAAATTACGCTTAATATCTATCGAGACTTAATCAGTGTGCAGGTCATAACACAAATATCGTTTAACCGCTATATACCCAGATGTACTGTACTAATCCAACAATTTTTCCAAATCAGTGTTTTTTTTTTTGTGCACGGACATTTGTGCCAATTGGCACAATGGGCCAAAAAAATTTGTGCCAATGGCACAAAAAATTTTTTTTCACTAGAGACATACTGAAAACTGCGGAAAAGTTTTAGGCCAAAAGTTTGATAAAAAGTTAACGTTTAACGCGTTAATTTTTTGTAAAAATCGTGCCCAACCTATTTTTCAGCTAACCATGTCAGTGAGAAAAGAAAAAACAGCGCAACAAAGTAGTTCACGAAATCCCAAAAAGAAATGGAATGCTGAGACAATTTAAATAGCTCTAGAATTGTTCAGGAAGTTCAAATTGATTCAATTTTCGACTACGAACGAATATCTATGTTATGTAGATTTAACAACCATGTAAAGACTAGAGAAAATAAAGTAGAAAATCGTGTTAATTTTCGATCGAAACATTGTACCATTATCAACAATATCGACTTTTCTATTTGAATCAATCAAACGCAAAAAAATTTCAGTTTTAAATCCGAATCTGACTGAATGAAGAGAGAATATTCAGAATTTCATTTCACTCATCAGTCTTGACAGCCTATAAAGTTTGTTGCAAGGATACTCATACACTGTTCGAAGAGAGATCGTTTGCGTTCGGGTCAAATATACGAATGGGAAATATTATATTCATTGATTCGGCGCGGAGCGCCGAAAATTTTTTGCTTTTTCAGGCCCTAAAATGTCTAAAAATCAAGGAAATTTAATGTTTGACCAGCCGAAAAATTTGTGCCAATTGGCACAAATTTTTTGGCTGGTCAAACATTAAATTTCCTTGATTTTTAGGCGTTTTAGGGGCTGAAAATGCAAAAAATTTTCGGCGCTTGGCGCCGAATCAATGAATATAATATTTCCCATTCGTATATTTGACCCGAACGCAAAAGATTTCTCTTCGATTAGTGTATTAGTATCGTTGCGCAAACTTTATAGGCTGTCAAGACTGATGAGTGAAAAGAAATTCTGAATATTCTCTCTTCATTCAGTCAGATTCGGATTTAAAACTGAAATTCTTTTTGTGTTTGATTAATTCAAATAGAAAAGTCGATATCGTTGATAATCGTACAATGTTTCGATCGAAAATTAACACGATTTTCTACTTAATTTTCTCTAGTCTTCACATGGTTGTTGTTAAATATACATAACATAGATATTCGTTCGTAGTCGAAAATTGAATCAATTTGAACTTCCTGAACAATTCTAGAGCTATTTAAATTGTCTCAGCATTCCATTTCTTTTTGGGATTTCGTGAACTATTTTGTTGCACTGTTTTTTCTTTTCTCACTGACATGGTTAGCTGAAAAATAGGTTGAGCACGATTTTTACAAAAAATTAATGCGTTAAACGTTAACTTTTTATCAAACTTTTAAGCCTAAAACTTTTCCGCAGTTTTCAGTATGTCTCTAGTAAAAAAAATTTTTTGTGCCATTGGCACAAATTTTTTTGGCCTCTTGTGCCAATTGGCACAAATGTCCGTGCACAAAAAAAAACGCTGGTCGAGTTTTCCGCACGGGCACCGTTTTTTTCCTCGAAGATTTTTTCCACATGAAAACCGGACCCAAAATTTTTTTCCTCATTTTCCAAAAATTTTCCACATCTTTAAAAACGTTTATAATGTGTACCTACGGATGCTTGTTTATGCATTTTAGGACCATACCCAAGCAGCATTTTGATGCTTTTGGATTCAAGAACCATACCTGTACTTGGGGGCACCCCCCCCCCCAACTTGGCCAACCATGTACCCAAATTTATCCAACCACCCCCCCCCCCCAGTTTGGAAAAAATTAAAAAAATTTGCAAAAAAGTATGTTTTTTGGTCTTTTTTGGGGAAAATTTTGACTTTTTCCTACCCCCCACAGAACACTGCTTTTTCCACGAACTTTTTTCCACAAATGTGAAAGGGGGTCAAATTTTTTTTTCACATGTGGAAAAAATTTTTTTGATCTTAAAATCATCGTTTTTCGCTTGAAATGCTCATAAACGCTTTATTCAAGTGTTTTTGAGCTTTTTAAAGCATTCTGATAATCATTCTGATCATCTCGAAAATTAGATTTAAATTTTGTGTTCATAAGTCGTAATTTCTAGAAATTTATCATCCGAAAAATTTTAAAACCATTACTTTGTTCGTAACCTTCCATAAATTTGGCCGAAAAGCTATAAGTCGGAAGCGTAGAAATTTTCCAAAAATACTTCCATGAAGCTTTTGAATTGAATTTACGTTAAGAAAAGAACAAACGCTTCAAAAAAATGAGAAAGTTGACGTGTTGATCTTTCTCAAAAAATCTATGAAGGAAAAAATGCGGATCTTCATTAAATATAAATATATATATAATGCAAGGTCGTCAATTAAACATAAAATGATACGTTTGAGATGATGAAAACTATTAAAGATTAAAAGGTAAGTGAAGGTAGACATGCTAAAAGCCGCGCCTGAGCTTGGTAATAAATAATAATGGTTATTAAAGTTATAACCGGCGCGAAGCGCCGAAAAATTTTGAAATTTGGACCTCCTAAAATGCACCAAAATGCATCTTTTCAATATGAAAACCCCAAATTTTTCTTCCACATTTGTGGAAAGACCTCAAAAATTTTTTCCACATTCCAGATTTTTTTCTACATTATAGTGCAAATGTGGAAAAAAAGGTGATTCAGAAACCTGTAAAAATTAGGAAAAAATTGGAAAAAATATGTTATTCAGAATGAGTTGATGAAGAATATATTGGTGTTCTACAAAAGCAGAGAAAGCATTTCAACGACAGAGTTGTCATGAATTTATCCTTTATTAATATTTCTGTGGTTCCAATTACGATTATCCAATTTATTTTAATTTTTGTTCCGGCGCGGAGCGCCGGAAAATTTTTTGGATTTTCACTTTCTAAAACGCTCGAAATTGATCCTTCGCAACGTTGGGAAATAAATTGAAATCCGACTGATGAAATATAATTTGTTCCGCTGAGCGCCGGAAAATTTTTTCAGTTTTGATATGCTAAAATGCTGGAAAATAAATCTCTCCAACGGATATTCGTGAATTCGTGAATAGAAATTCTAAAATCACAGTCTAGAATAATGTCTTCAATTTCCAATTTCAATAAACCCAAAAGTTCATGTTAAAAATGTTGGAAAAATTCCAAATTTTGAAATTTTGATCTTTTAAAGTCCACCAAAATGCATCTTTTCGATTTTGAATTCCCCAAATTTTTTTTCCACAATGAGAACCATACCCAAAATTTTTTTCCACATTTCCAAATTTTTTTCCTCAAAAGACCCCATTTGAGAAAGGAAACGGTGCGCACGGGCCTTTTTCCGTCCAACCTTTTTTGCGCACTGACACAGCAACCAAATTTCGGACTGTGCGACCAAATTTTTCCGTCAAGTTGCACAGTGCAACTTGAAGCCTGACTGCCCTTTTTATTAGGTTAGGTTAGAGGATTTCCTGTCCGGAGATGCGTTTTTAAGCGTTATAAAATGGAAAATGGTGAAAATTTTTTGGCGCTTAGCGCCGGATTTCAATTCATTTATAATTTTGCTATTTTATTCTAGTGCGCGGTTAGAAAATTTCATTCTAGCTAATGCTTATAACTTTCGATTATCTACATATTATGAATAAATGTTTGATCCTGTGTTGTTTTCTCACGAATTTGACGAAAAGCAAGATTTTTCTTTATTTTCCGAAAATCTTTTTGCGATCTCTAGAAAAATTTTGGCTTTTATAGGATTAAAATATTTTGAGTATGAATAGAAATTCCTACTGGTTGGAGAATCAAAAGTCTCAGTTCTGGAAATCGTAATTAAAAGTGAACTTGTTTTTGATCTCCGTCAATGATAACGTTGTAACTGTCATCGAGTTAGCAACTAAATCCTAATTACTGTTTAAAAAATATTAAATATTAATAGTTAGAAAGAGACGAAGTATAACTGCAGATGCACTGAAACAATTGAATTATTAGTGATGTTAGTGATGTTCGTCAGATATCCGGATATGAAAAAATATCCGGTTATCCGGATATCCGCATATTTTATGGAGAACTATTAGCATAGATGACAATAAAAATACGAAAATCAGAGCAAATAATTCGTTGAACAGGCTAGTGAAATCAAATCAAACTAATTTTTAAATGACAAGGATTGTAAGTGGTCAAGTAAAAAATTTAATGGCCAACAATAAATATGTTATGTTATATTGACAAACTCACAATTTTTTTTATTTTCAGTTCATCCTTTCCCTTATGATTGACGGTTTCTGCTTGCTTTTCATTCTGATTTCATTGAATCTGACTGCTTTTATGTATAATCATTAATGATACCGTTTTACTGCTGAAATAAATTACGCCAAAAACTTCTATTAGCAAGTTTTTTCGATGTCTGCCGATGCAGATTGGAATTTGAATCCAGTCCCACTAAAAACAGTCTGCTGTGGGTAATAAATTTTCATCTCATTAAATTCCAAAATGCATAGAATACATATTTTTCAACCATCGCATGACCGCCAAAGTAAACTACAAGGCATTAAGTTGCGACGGATGCCAAGTTTTGATAATCGACAGACGTGCAGCCAAACACATGCACCGTTTTTTCTTATTTACGCTTGCTAAAAAAGACTCGACCTCTTTTCACAAATGTGGAAGAAAAAGTCAGCTGTCTATGCAAAAAAGTGTATTCTGTTGCGTTTTAGAAGAACAAAATCTCGAAATTTTACAGTGCTGCACCCCGCATTTAGACATATTTATCATTATTAATTTGAATATGGCTGTTTTTTCAATAATTTCATTCAAATGAAATTGCAGATTCCTTCCAAATTTCACTGAAGATATTTTATTATAGAATTTCATTAGAAAAACGGTGAACACAAGTCGATTTTGTCAAATTTATATGACCAGATATTCGGATATCCGAACGCTCCAAAACTCGCTTAGCCGGATATCAAAAAATATCCAAGCAATATCGCCAATATTTATTGAGTTATGGTACTGGATATCCTAAGAACCGCTCAACAGCCAAATCTAGATTTTCAATCGGCGCGGCAGGAATTTTCTTCATGCACGGCAGGAATTTTCCAGTGACAGGGCCCTCAGACTTTTTATAACGAGGGTGGAGGAGGGCGAGCGAAAAAACCCGCAAGCATGTTTTTCATTCAAAATGTGCCACAAAATTTTGAAATTCCGACTCTTTAAAATATACATTTTTTGGTTCTCAGGCCCTTAAATTTCGTTTCTCATTTTGGCCACCAACCCAAAACTTTTTTCCTTGCTCACAAAATTTTGCTGACTTTCAGCCACTGTTTCTCCGCTCGTCGTCTTTTTTTGTGCATGCACGGACATTTCTGCCAACAGATCAAAAAATCGTGTTCCACTTGCATAAAAAGAATCGTCAAAAGCATTCTAGGCCTCTTTGTGGAGCGCGTTAATCGGTTGCCTTTCAGAACCTGCGCGTCCTGTTACCAGTTATACGTTCGTTTTACTGTATTGCACTTTCTTTTTCTCTACGTTATCTAATTTTTTCATTCGTTTGTGCGTTTATTCAATGTTGGATAATTTTAACTCAATTTTTTGCCGTTCTTTTTTCTGGTAACAAATGGTGATAATCGGCAAAAAGTATCGACCAAATATTTAAGGAACGATTTTTCAAGGAAATTCATATTTAATCCTACGACTGACACCTCATCGAGGACTCAATTACTTCCCTCTCAGGGAGCCGAACCGTTGCATGTCTGATTTTCAAGACGAAAAGTTGCTTAGTTTGTGAATGTAAATCTTAAAGAAAGTTGCTTGCTGAGTGTACGGTGAGATGCTCACTTTTGAAATACGATTTTTTTCTGTATACCTATAGGCAAATTTGAACATTTTTTGAATTTTTTGGAAAAATACTTAATTTTGAGCATCACCCCCCGGAAAAATTTACATTCACGGAATTGAATGAATGGTATAACGTCATTCCTTATTTTAGTGTTTTCTGAATGAAAGTTTTCACTTCCTGTCTTATTCATTATATTGTTCTGTACTCTAAACGTTTAAAAAGAGCGTTCAAGTACTGACCCCGATTTTTTGAACATGAAGTAGAGGCAATTATGACGTGCAAGGTAAGAAGTTTATAGCATTCTATCATGTGCTCAACTAGTTTTTTCGCTGTGACGTCTACCAGCAGTTCATTCACAACAGCACCGACATGTTTTAGATTTCCGACCAGCCTGCTGACGAAGCCTATCTATAAGACTAATTCCTCTTTTCGTATTTTACTTTATTATATTCATAATTTTTTAGGCATGCCAACTTTTTTTCGACGATATCAACTTTAGTATATTTGCCTCTCTTTACTCAACAAACGGAATAATTCTCATTTGTAATCAAACGTACAACGGCTTTATAATCTTGAGGTAACAGGGCCCCACGGCTGAGGAATGCACGTTTGTGTAAAAATAATTTTCCCAAGTCAAAATTAGAGCTACTGACTGAAATAAAATATTTCGAAAATACTATTTTCGGCATGCTGATAAATAAAAAAAAAGATCAAATCCCCGTCTTTATTCAGTTGAAAGTTAGTTAAAAATTAAAGCGCTTTAATGCTATTTTATGACAGTGACATGAGTAGCTGGTCTCACTTAGGTGGTGGAGCAGGCTTGGGTGGAGGTATCCCTCTCCCCCGTGTCACATAGTTGTTCGTAATATCTGTTATATGAAGTCATTTATAGTCAATAATTCGTAATCTCATCAAAAATGGCCGATTCTACGACAACTCCTCTGTTGACTAATGATTCAAATTTTATACCATATTCCAAAACATTGACAATCATTGTTGCTATTGGTACGGGGACGATTATTGGTTTTACGGGTGCCTTTCTTTATTTCCGATGCTACAATAATAAACCGTTCTTTAGAAGAAAATCGTTCGATTTCGTTCGACTCGAGTAAGTTTCATTTTTTTGTTTGTCTGATTCGATTTGCTTTTTTATGTTCATTGTTGCTATTGTTGCCGGCTTCTCTATATTTTGCCTGCCTTTAGTTTGACTTGCGGAGAGTGATCTTACTTTCAGTGATAGTTGTCGGCAAGCCTGTAGCCAGGAATTTTTTCGGAGGGGCACACATTTTTTTCACTCAATTTACCGTAAAATTGGCATTTCTGACTTTACTTGAAAAAAAAACCAAAAGTGTTTCATGAATTGACTATCCAGCAAGCCTGTACCTTTGCCTTTTTTCAACATTTCAAACATTTCGGAGGGGGGGGGCATGGCCCCCCCCAAACTCCCTGCCTACAGGCCTGGTTGTCTGTCACGAAGAAAAATTCTTCTCAGGCCTTGAACTGGTTTTCTCAAATTAAATGCAGTTTTGTCCGTGTGTAGGCAGCAATAGTATTGTTTGTCAACATTGACATCGTTTCCGTAAAATACAAACTGAATGACGCCACGTCAATACCGAAAATTTTTCATCGAAAATGTGTCGCCGACCCAAAATATCAAAAACGTGTTTCTTCACCGCCATTTGTTCGAAAATGTCGCGAAAATATCTTGTAGAATAGCAGTATTTTTTGCTTAAAATACGGTGGTTTACTGGATCATTTTTTCATGAATTGACTATTCAGCAAGCCTGTATTTCTAGAATGGCCTACCCCATGATTTCGAAACTTTACATACGTAGATAAGATGAGATGATTGCCTAATTAGTGGCAAATAAAAGTCAGATTTCTCGAGTTCGTTATATCTAACTTTTTAGTTATTGAATCGTTTAATGTGAAATTTTTATTCTGTGTTTTGCCGTTTTTCGAATTTTATTATATGTCAATTTTTACGCCCGGAATGATTTTGGATTCTAACACCAGTTTTTTATTTTATCAACATTGAGTTAAACGGAGAGTTTATGGTTCTAGTTTTTCCAATTCTTACTAAAATTATTTAAAAAATCAAACTTTAATCGGTGGTTCTAAAATTTGTCTGTTTAAATACAGTTATTTCTTCAACATTAACATGATGTATGCTCTACGCCTTTGTACTCTTGACGTGCACATTATACTATATACATTATGCTTGCATTTACAGCGAAGACATGACCACTATTAAGCAAGAGCTGGAGAGTTTGAAGAGCCTGGTGCAAGAATTACAATCTCAAACTAGTTGCCTAGTCAGCGCTAAAAAGCTTTCCAAACGGAACCCGGTGAACAGTGCCAAAACAAATTTATCGGCTGCTTCGCAAGCCAGTATCGATAACTTTTACGATGCTACGGCCAGTTTTTCGGAGTAAGTGAATCACATTTAGGGGCGGCTTACGTACTATTTATGAATCAGAGATGGCGGATCGTGTATGAAAACTGAAATTCTTGCTTTGCTCATCTGAATAATGGCTGCATAGAGTTTATTTCCTGAAATTAATATTTTAGGAAATTTGTATGATCATCAAGACCAAGTTTGACTGCCGTAAGAGGTTAAATGGTATGACTTTATCGCGGAAGTGAAGCTAGGAATTGGCCGCTATGCTACATCAATGAGGCATTTTCTCAAATATTACCAATCTAACAAAGATAGGTCTGTCTGGCAAGAATTTGACGTATTATTTTATCTTCATTCGTCACGTGGAACATATGCTTCCTAAACCTGAACGTCGAATATATACGTCGTCTGGCAAACACTCATTATGTCGTTTGGTTTTACTGTCTTTCAGTGTTATTATTTTGTCGATCTCCTGAGTACTTAATTAATTATGGCCACAAAATCGAACCAGACATTATGGCTTCAATATGAATTCCAAAAATTGTAGGAAAAAATCAATTTTCTCCGTTTATTTAAATTTGTAGATGCAATTTTCTATCATTTTTCCGATATTTTTTATTATCAATTCTTATGATTAAATTGTAAAATGGACGACGTTAATGTGGAAACGCGTAACGGGTATGGATGGAAGTTTGTTCTGGAGTTATCGCTTGTAGATTAGTTTGGAAATTATTTGATGTCTTTGACTAGACATTTCTCAATGATTAACGGAAAATTTTCAGTTTCGACGGATAATGCTTCGTTTATTTTAGAAAATTTTGATTGAATTTGAAATCATAATTCTTCAAGTGGATAAAAACCATAAATAAAAAAATTCTATTGGAAAATTGGTAGTATGAGCAGATTTACTTAGAAGTTCAATGGATTAATGACTATTGACGTTTTAAGAATCTTTCGATGCTGTCAAACTTGTATTACGCAGTAGGTTATTCTTTCTTCTTATTGCAATTTTCCAAATAGCTGATTCTATTCTGATTTGGAATTCCAAATAGATTTTGGCCTGGTTCATGAACCTTTATGAGTCATACAACTTCTCCAAATATAAAATTCTTATATCTTCTTCATCATTTATGTAGTCATTTTTGTTCTTTTTGTTATCAGCAGTTCAAGCGCAAAATCTGACGACGAAAATATTTTGCAACGATCAGATGAACATTTGAATCGTATTCCACCGAACGATCAAGAAATGAAAAACTGTACTATCGATCGTATCATCAAAGTTACAGACGATCTGCAATGTTTGGCGTCCGATCAAGCTAGACTTCAAGCCTACAGTATCATGATGGCTAATTATTCTAGGGTGAGAAAAAATTGTTCTTTACACTTTTTTATCGAAGTATAGGGAAGCATCCTGCTGAACGTTTATTTTTTAGTTTTCTGTATAATTTTCAACCCGTGAGAAAGAGGCTTCCCGCTTCTGTATGCTTGACGCATGGACCATCCAGATCATGTGGTGTTATGTAACATACATCTCCATGGTCAGTCAGTCTGGGGAGGGTATACTGGGGTTTTGTCATGTTAGTAAACTTGTTTTACCCTAAGAAAATTCAAGCAGAGAAAGCTTAAACGGTCAAAATTCTGGGATTCTGTCAAAAAAGTTCAAGTAGAGCGGCTTCTGGATTCAAAAGACAGGTAGTAACTTACATACGCCTCGAAAAACCCAGTCTGTAAATGTATCTGCTCAAAACCCATGGGTAGTGGATAAGCATCCGCCAGGCCTGATAAGGTTCATACATGTTCCGGGGCTCTGAGATGTGGGGGGGGGGGGTCGGGCGACTTTTTTGGGCCGGGGGTCACTGATTCCCCAAAATTTTAGGGGGGGGTCTATGAGGAAAAAAATCGATTTTTTCACATAAAAAGTTCGAAGAACGGTTCAAAATAGTAATTTTTGTCTTAAAAAGCCGTAAAACATGTATTCATGGCGCAAAGCGCCGAGAAAATTGACGTTTTTTCCATTTTTTGTTCACAAATTGACATTTTCAGTATTTTTTCCGAACAAAAGTATGAGGGTCCCCATAACTACCATATGGCTGGCTTCCTGCCGCACTCCCCCCAATTACGTGCATGATAGGTTTGATACCCCAACCTTACCCTACAATGCACACCAGACATGCACTGCAAGAATTTCCCAGGGTTGAGGGTCCTTGGACTTTTTGTCCAGGGGGTAGGGGGTGGGCGAGCAAAAAAAATAATAAAAGTTCTGAAAGCTTGTTTTTCATACAAAATATGCACAAAAATCACCAAAAAAGCTGTCTTGAAAAAATTTCAGGGGGTGTTTGACGATTTTTCGGGCCAGGGGGGTGGCCAGGGTCTCAGATATGGGGGTTTACCCCCCCCCCCTACCCCGCTCTATGTGCATGTATGATGCACACGTATGTAATGCAATTTATCATTTGATCATATGAGTGTGGTGAAGGAAGATCTTTTTTTCGTTGGTCACCTAAAGATATATTTTGCCATCTAAGAGTTTTAGTACTGAAGTTGAGTCTCGATTCTGCTGTTTTTATACATTTTTCAAAAATTTCAGGGTAAAACCAATCCAGACTTCCTATGGAGGTGCGCCATGGCGTCTTATCTCTACGGCCAAACGTTCAGCGGTCGTGATCAAAGTAAAAGGCGGGTACTATGCACAGAAGGTATATATTTTAGATAAACTATTGATGTTTCAAAAAGCGGAAGATTTTATTTTTATTTAATCCTGAAATTTTAATTAATGTTCGACGACAAAATTTCATTCGTTTGAAACCTGGCGTGAACTTTTCTTACATTTATTCTTTTTGACGTTTTTGCGTGAAATTCACCAAACTAAGTCGAAACTTGGATGAACGATAAAAATTGAATCCAAAATGATGGTTCACCATTTTTCTTGCAATTTTAATTTCATGAACTGTTGAAATCGAAATTTTTCATCTTATTAGCAGAAAATAAATTTTTAAATAATCATCGTCATCAAAATATAGGACTAAAACGTATATGAAAATAAATGTACGGATGTATACAATGTAAATACAAAAAATTCATGCATGAAGCTTCTTAATTGCGAATTCTGCAATTCTTGCGATTGATCTTTTTCGTTTTACTTTTCTAGCCCAGAAATTTGCATTCGAAGCCTTAGCTTTAAGGGACGATGATCCTGATATTCATAAATGGTGCGCACTCACGCTTGGCGTTATGAGCGATTTCGTTGGTATGAAACAGAAAATTGACGATGGCCGAAGGTTTAAAGTGAGTTTAGTGCTGTTCAGATGATGAGACATTAATTCATCGGAAAATTTTGATGTAATGTTCAATAGTTGGTTATTGTGAAAGCATGTTCGAGAGTTTAATATTTTTTCATGTTTCAAATTTTAAAAAATGAATGCATCTATTTTCATATTAAATCATATTAATATTGTTAAATTACGTCAAATTAAATCGAGGCAAAGCAGAGTTTCCACAGGATCGAATTTTTTATGTAGCCCGTACAACTGAGTTATATTCTTGAACGTTTTATAAACTTCCTTTTCAACATAGATCTTTTATGGAATTAATTTTCAATCAATTGACTTACACCTTTGTTTTCCAAGATTCAAAATTCATCCAGAAATTTGGGGTTAATAGACCACTAATGCTTTATTTGGTGCTCTTACTTTGAATATATTTCTTATATTCTCATTTGTCAAAATTTTGTGGTATTGTTAATCTTCTATAGATTCATATCGACCGCGCTTTAGAACTCAAACCCGAAGACGCCGTTCTACATCACTTGTGCGGCCGATGGTGTTTTGGCGTTGCTTCATTGTCGTGGCTTGAGCGAAAACTTGCCGCGACTCTATTTTCCAAACCTCCCGAATCTACCTACCAAGATGCGTTATTGCATTTTATAGAAGTAAGTAGCCTTCGGATTCCAATGATGGTTGAATTCCTATATTTATACACTCCCCGGCCTTTTGGAGAAAAATTGCATGTTCAAACCTCTTCAAGACTTTCCGTTACGCATGATCGTCTTGCCTTTTTGATGTTTTCATACATTTGCGATTATGTCTGACAACAGTGTATTCGAGATTTAACTTGTACTGATTGAATTGTTTTGAATATTCTTAAAGGTATATATATTAAGTCTTGCTTTGTTTCAAAAAAACTATTATTCTAGGGCTGTAATTTTTAGGTTTTTCTCCTAAATCAGATTGAGCAGATCATGGTTGGTGAATGCTGATATAATATTATCGTCGGAAGCTTGTACTCAAATTCTCGGTTTGTCTATATTCTACGGGATATCATTTTTAGGCCGATAAAATAAAGCCTTTATGGTTAGAAAATATACTATACATCGTGAAGATTTACGCGACATTATTACAAATAGATAAAGTAAAACGGTGGATAAAGAAAGCTGACCAAATTAACGCGGTATCAGCTGATGTAAGTCATTCTATTATTTTTGTCGCTAAAGAATAATCTCGGGTTATTTCCCGCACATTTTTCTACTCAAAAAGTCAACTTTTCTGTCATAATTTTGTATACAAAATCAATCCTTTTCATACTTTTTGAAAGAGTTCGCAGTGTCAAATTTCGAGCTTTAGTTTCCTGCTTGAACCTGCATGTCATAATTTTCTGAGTGTATCTACTATTTTGTGTTTGCATGCACGTTTTTCCATTTAGGATCACATATCAAAGAAAGAAATTGACTCCATAAGATCTAAAATCGAATGAAGATCGTTTTCATATGTGTTTCGTTTAAATTTTTGCCATGTACCTTGAATTTTTAGCCCTAACTCATTCCGAAAGAATTTAATCTCTACGCGGAACATCAAATTTACTAGTAACACGGATAATAAATTCATTTTCTATATGCTTTCATATCTATGAAAATATTGTTCTTTTATGTACACATGTGCACTCATTCGCCATTCATTTTGAAATGATCAATACATCGTGGTCGCGGACGAATCTTTATTCAAAATTGTGGAAGGCTCGTGAACTCAAGTCAATAAGTTTTTCCTTCATGAAACAGACTGCTTGATGATCACTCTTTCCAAGCGTTTCAAGATTATCGAAATTGATTTCTTGATGTCTTGTAGGCCTGCGTTTGCTAAAACTCTGACCGCTGCATCGATCACTTCAAAATGAATCGAGTATAGTTGCAATTGGTGATGTGCGTCGGGTTTCCGGATGGATATTTTGAAAAACGAATATCTGGATGTGAAAAAATATCCGGAAATTTTCACTGTACAAAAAATAAGTAAAGGTTACTAGAGAAGTTAGGTGCTATATTATTACACAAAGTTTCATTGTGCACTTGATTAGTTGACCGAGAATTAAATATTGAGTAGTTATTTCCTTGGTTTGGATCCGGATCCGCCAAACCAAATTTTTCAAGATCCAGATCCGCCATCATCAAAAAAGTTGATCTAGCCCATCACTATTATTTCGATGGTAATACTTTTAGGAATCCCTTCACATTCCGTTTTGATAAACGTTACATCTTTTCATTGTATCTGGAACTGTTTGTGAAAACGGGATTTTGGATTTTTCACAATTTTGTGGTATTCTTAACTTTTTTCGAAACTTTCTGCCTTTCAGTCATTAGGACCATGCTAAAAAACCCTGCTATATACTGTCAAAAGGAACCTTGTTGACATATTATATTTTTGCACTATGTACTTTGTTTCCGTATCACTTGACTTGATATTTTTGTAACCCAGTTAGGATATCAACGATTTTAGCTTCCTACAGTATATTCTGTATCTAGTTTTGTTCTATCGTGTATCACAAGTACAGTAATCTTGTAAGTAGTGAAGTGAAACATATTCTATGTTTCATCAGTATTATCAGCAGTATTTCTATGCTTGGGGCTTGGCCTAATTTATGCTTGATGTATTTTTTATCTCATTCAGCTGTAACAGTTCTGGCACACCAGGTGGTAGCTTCTCTACCACCGACTGCACACCCCTGCATCGCCTGTTGTGACTGCAGCAGTGCCCGTCACAAAATTCCAGGTCTGGGCCCGTGACTTGGATCAGCAACATCAAGTCTATGGGTTCAGAAGGAAATACATGATGGCACCTATTGTGCATCGTCACACAGCTGTAAAGTTGTGCTACTTTTTTTATATATAAGTCTGTGTTATCTTCTGTAAATCAGTTTGATATTGTTTATTAATATTTCCTGGTCAATGAAGTAAGTCATTTAGGACTTGCAGTTACGAGTTGTCTTTTGACAAGAACCCGAGTCACAATTTGAACATGGGCTGTGACAATACATAACGTCAGCAGCCTGTTCCACGAATATTGCTCTCAAAGAGCCAGTTTAGAGCAGAGACAGAGCCAGTTTTTTGGCTCTGCTGAGACAGTCTCTCAAGAGATGGCTCTGAGTTGGCTCTGGAAATCCGTTCCACAAATGTGCTCACAAGCTTGCCCACAAGAGCCAAAAAGAGAGGACTATTAGAGCAAAAAGAGACAGTGTGTAACGACCAGATTTGTGTGAGGTACTTTACTTCTAACCAATCGGTCGATACGGCGGGGACAATAACGGGACGGGGCGCGGGCGTACGGTTACAATAAACAACGGGTGATCGACGGTCGCTTGAACGTCGACAATAAAACGCGTTTCGATTTATAATACGAACGGGGGCCTCGGTTTAAGTTGCTTTCGGATAGTTGGCCGCTTGCAAATGTATAAAAAGACGGGGCAAACGCGGAAGTCAAAACGTAAAAACCACAAGAATAAGAATGATCAAATCACGCTTTGCTTCTTCTTTTATACGGCGATTTTGGCCACTCCCTGGGCGTTGCGGGAGGTCGAGCTTCTGTCCATCTTCTTCCGCCAATCGTCATTTCCTGCTACGCTTCTTATGCTTACTTAGTTATGCCTCTCTAATGCTTTCCTGGTACTGTATGCTTTCTGTGCTTTGCTTGCTTCCTACTGTGGGCTTGGCCACACCTTTGTGCTTCTGTGCATGCTTCCTGTATCAGTTTCTCTGTATACACATGTTTTGTGGGGCCGCCGCTACTGTTACACTTGAGACTACTGTACGGCGGGGCTTCTATGTATTTTACTGTGTGCAGGTGTTGTTTACGATTTTTACGGGGGATTACGGTAGCTGTGGAATGTGTAGTTTAGTGTAGGTTCTAGGGGAACAGCTGCCGTTTGTGCAAATTAATTAGGGCATCTTAATTGGGCTACCGGGGTGTGAACGGATCAAAATAAAGTACTTCACGTAATTTTGTAGGAATGTTTGCGTGTGAATCCCAGACATCCTTGAGACGATAAAATGTGAAAATTAATAATATTTAATAAATGTCTATCACATACAGTATGCTACATATTTACAGTACTGCTTTGGCAGGTACGTTACATTTCCCTCCTTCCGGAGTTGAACGTCCTCGTTCAAGGCTTTCGAGGTTGAGGAGGGGTGGCGGTAGATTCGTTAGCTGCTTTCCGAGGGTAGAAAGGGGTTGTCTCATTTACATGCACCATAAATGTAATATTCTTATGGGGGTGTTTGAGTGTAACGTTGGGGTACATGAAATTTGTAACTGTATAGGGCCCGTTTTGGCGAGGGAGGAATTTGGGAGTCAGCCCTTGCTTACACGAATGATTTTTATAAAGAATAAGATCACCTGCCTTGTAATGTATGTTCTGAGCATGCTTGTTATACTGACGGGTATAGTGGGCTTGGGCTTTTTGCAAACTTTTCTGCACGGTTGAGAGTGCTTCTATAAAATGCAATTTTACACGAAGGCATAGTTTTTTTTTTAGCATTTTACAGGCCATGGCTTGTTGGACTGACAAAATGGCTTGTAGAATTTTAGTCCAACAAGCCAAAATGGCTTGTCAGAATTTTTTGAATCATGTGTTTGATCACATCGGATATAGAAGAGATGCATTTTGGTGCATTTTAGAAGGTCATAATCTCGAAATTTTCCGGCGCTTCGCGCCGGCTATAACTTAAATAAGCATTATTATTTTTTTCCTAGCTCAGGCGCTGCTCCCAACATGTCTACCTTCACTTATCATTTAATCTTTAATAGTTTTAATCATCTTAAATGTATTATCTCATGTTTTAATTGGTAATCTTCAATATTTCATCTTGATATTTAATGAAGATTCACATTTTTTGAGAAAGATCAATACGTCAAGTCTGTAAACTTTTTGAAGCGATTATTCCTTTCTTAACGTAAAATCAATCCAAAAGCTTCATGGAAATAGTTTTTGGAAATTTCTACTCTTTTTACTCATATCTTTTCGGCCAAGTCCATGAGAGTTTGTGGATAAATTAATGGTTTTAAAATTTTTCAAATATAAAATTCTAGAAATTTCGACTTTTGGACACAAAATTCGAATTTAATTCTTCGAATAAGTGTTTGGAAAATTGATTTTCCAGCATGGTAGAATGTCAATACCCAAAAAAATTTTCATGCGTTTCACGCAGAAAGATTAATAGCTTTTCTGGGCTCTCACTTGTCATCATAGAGAACTTAACTGTTGATTTCTAATGTGATTCAAAGTCATTATGTTCTTGGATAGTTTACTGCAAAATTTGTTCCACAATGCTTGTAGATTAGACTTCAATCAAACTCAAAATTTCGAATGCTTCTTGAATTTTAATGAATTAATGGCTCTAAAATGTTATTGAATAAATGTTGAATGATATCTCTTTTTTGATCGATTGCCATGATGCTCAATATATACATTTCTTTGAAAAATAACTTAGAATTAGAATTTATTCACATATACTGATATAAAATTGGCTTGTAAAAATTTGAAATGGCTTGTAAAATTTTAGGTCAACAAGCCACTTGGCTTGTGACTCGTAGGTCAAAAAAAAAACCCTGCACGAAGGGGGTAATCGTCTAGATCAACCATGTAGGACGTGGGGAAAAAGTTTGAGGCTGCGTCTGACGGCAGAATAGCTTGCCTACCGGGGAGTAATTCAAATGGGGGATACGAAGTGCTATCATTTTTGTGAATTTTGATCGAAAAAACAGCATATGGGAGATAAGTATCCCAATCAGTGTGATTTGAATTGATGTACATGCGGATACGGGTGGCTAGGGTTTGGTTGCAACGCTCAACTTCCCCATTCGCAATGGGATGATATGGGGTAGTGTGAATTTTCTGAGTATTGCATAAACTGGTGATCCGTGAGAAAAGATCGGATACAAAATCGGAGCCACGATCACAATGGATGATTTTTGGGGAACCATGATGGCAAACAATTTTGGTTACGAATAGCTTGGCAATAGTGGCTGCCGTGATGTCAGGGGTCGGGAATGCCTCTACATACTTTGTGAAATAATCGATGAAAACGACAATGAATCGGTTGCCGTCTTCAGTGAGGGGTAACGGTCCCATGCAATCAACACCGACTCTATCAAATGGGCCAGTCGGCTGAATTGGTACCAGATTTGCATGCACTTTGTGTCGGAGGGCTTTTTGTGTCTGGCATGGGTAGCAAGTTTTGCAGTACCGTTTGATATCACAGCTCATTTGGGGCCAAAAATATTTTTGTCTGAGCAAGTGTAAAGTTTTCCGGGCAGCAAAATGACCTGTGAATTTGCTGTCATGATGAGAGGCAATGAGATGCTGGACTTGTGACTTGGGAATGTATAGTTTTGCCTGTTTGTCGACTATACGGAAGAGAATGTTTTGATGCACTGCAAATTTGATCAGAGTAAGGGGGTGTTTTTGGGCGATTTTTGCTAAAATACTTTTGACAGTTGGATCAGTGCATTGGAGTTCGGCGAAATTTTTCTGTTGCTCTTCCTGTTCAGTTGCTTCAGGTTCCAAAACCGAATTGATAGTTGATATTTCGGGGCGGGTTTTCTAATTGCTCAATATCAAAGGATTGCTTTGCTGTCTGTGAGGGGAAGCGAGAAACTGCATCTGCGTTGCGGTTAGCAGTGCCTTTCTTGGGTCGAATGTCTAACTGGATACCAGAGAAGGCTAATCCCCAACAGGCAATGCGAGGGGACAGGTTTTCCTTTTGTAAGACTGCCTGAACTGCTGTATGGTCAGTGTGTACAATAACATGTTGCTGGAAAAGATAGGGGCGGAAATACTTGACAAATTCAACTACTGCAAGGGTTTCCAACTCAGTGATCGGGTAGTTGCGTTCTGCGGGTTTTAGTATGCGGCCCCCAAAAGCAATGGGGCGATCCTGACCTTTACTATCGAGTTGACTGAGAATGGCGCCAATTCCGAGTTTTGAGGCGTCGGTTTGCAGAATAAACGGTTTGGTGAAATCGGGATGCTGCAGTATTGGGGCATGGATGAGTAATTCTTTGAGCCTAGTGAATGCGTTTTGCTGTTCGGGGTCCCAGGAAAATTCGGAATTCTTTTTGAGTAGTGATGTGAGTGGGCTAGAAACTTGGGAGCAATTTGGGATGAATCTGCAATAATATGAGGGTAGGCCAAGGAATGACTTAACTTCTTTTGAGCTTTTGGGTGTGGGTATGTCATAGATGGCCTGTACCTTATGGGGATCTGGTGAAATGCTTTGCTGAGAAATGACGTGGCCTAAGTATTGGACTTGGGGCTGGCAGGATTTGCATTTTTGTATGTTTAGCTTAAGGCCTGCTTGTGAGAATCGGGCTAGAATAGTGTCTAAACGTTCCAGCATTTGGGCATGGGAGTCTGCGAATACCAAAACATCGTCGAGATACACAAGGCATGTGTTCCATTGCAGACCCGAAAGAATAACATCCATTAACCTTTGGAATGTGGCTGGGGCATTGGTGAGTCCAAAGGGGAGGTAATTGAATTGATACTGTCCGGCTGAGCAATTGAAGGCCGTTTTTTCTCTGTCTGCTTGTGCTATGGGAATGGAATAGTATGCATTGGATTGGTCAAGGGAGGTGAAATATTTCATTCCACGGAGGGTGTCTAGAATTTCGTCTATACGGGGTAAGGGGTAGGTATCTTTTTTGGTGACTTTGTTGAGGCCTCTAAAATCAATGCATAAACGATGGCCTCTGTCTTTTTTGGGGACTAAAACTGTGTTGGTACACCATGGGGAATTGCTTTGGCTTATGACACCTGCTGCTACGAGTTGCTCAACTTCTGCTTGTATGATTTGCTTTTCTTTTGGGGAAGTCCGATAAAGTTGTCTACGTACGGGTTGGGAGCCATTGGTGTCAATTGTATGTGAAATGAGGGTGGTTCTACCTACATCCATTTTGGATTTAGCATATAATGTGGGATACTTCGATAGGGCGCGTAGGAGTTGCGTTTTTTCTGCTTCTGTCAGGTCACTGGAGGCTAAATTAACATTTTCTTTTAACCATGTGAATGTATCAAAATGGTTGGGCTGGTTTTGCGTTGAAGGGGTTAGATTAGCGGGAGCATTTTGTTTTGGGATGTAACATGAGACTGTACCAATGCATGTTCCAGGATAAAGAATTATGGCTGTTTCTTGTGTGTTCAGGATGGATATGCGTATGTGACTGTTTTGATTTTCTGAGATACAAGCTGCGAAATGGACTTTGGGATTCTGTTTCGGTTTTGGGGTGAATTCAAGCTGTCTGACCTGTAAGTACGATTTGGGCAAGGGGACAGTAAATTTGGTTACTGTACGGGGTGGTAATTCTGATTTCTCGTCTAGATAAGTTCCACCACGGGTCGAAAGTGGGCTGTATTCTAGGCCGTCACAAGGTAGTATGACATTGCCAAATTTGACCTGTGATTTTTGATTGTTGATAGTGTATTCCGAAAATCGACTGAGGAAGTTTTTGCCTAGAAGGATGTCTGCTGTGCAATCTTTTTGGACATGGACCATGATTGTTTCCTGGATTGTTTGGGCTGTCACTGTGACAAAAGTGGTCCCTACAAAGTGAATCGGAAGATTATTTGCTGCTTTTGCTTGGACTAGCGGGGGTTTCATGTCTAACTGTAAAAGTTGAGCGATTCTGGAATCAATGAGTGAGTAAACTGGACCAGTGTCAATCATGCCTTTTGTCATTAATTTGCCGTTAAGTGTGATTGGAATATGAGGGGTATGTTTCTCAGGTACATTTTGGGGTGGCTTATTTGATGCAGATTGGTGAATTTGATTAATGAGTTCGATTGCAGGGGTTCGGGGGGTATCAATATCGACAAGGACGTATTTCTGCTGTGTTTGTGCCCCACGACGATTAGCTAATTCTAAGAGAGCATGACCGAATGATGGGGAATGATCTCATGTAAATGTCTGTTGTTTGATGGTATTTCATATGCATGTTCGTTTGTGGCATGATGCTTTGGAGAGGGGAAATATTTTCGAAGAACGAGAAACGAATAAAAGACGCCTGCAATAACTACAGTAATAACAGCTAGATTAATAATGATTTGCCGGGGTCCTTTGAGTAAATTGTTTAATCCATCTGTGAGACTTTGGGTGGTACCGGTTATTACATGTTCTATGCCTTGACCAGCACCAGAGAGTGTATTTCCGAGTGCTTGGCCAGTGCCTGAGATCATGTTGTAAACTGTATCCGAATTGAGGGACATTTGGGCGGTGTAATTGATGAGTTTTTTGACGACGTTTTCGAGTGTGTAAGTTTTGTAAATGTATTGTTTCAAAAAGAGTAAGTTGGTTGAAATAGTTGCAAGTTGGTCATGAAAAATGGCGGGTGTGTTAAAATGGAAAAGGGAGAAATTTTGGTTCCAGATGATTTCTAAAGGTAAATTTGTGACATGCGGGGATCCTGTTTCACTGACCCATGTATTATTCTGTTTGTAAAGGGCTACATGCATGTGATGGCAATCAACTGTTTGTGAAAAAAGGGTCAAATCGTTGCCTCCTGGATTTGAAAACATGAGTTCAGTTCCTACGAGCACGGGCAAAAGTTTGTAGCATGTTTGGTTGATTTTATGGTTGTAAAAGACTTTGGATGCGTTTACCTGCTTGCAGGGCCAGACTGTGAGGGCTTCTCCTGTGAATTCCGCTATGATATCGGTTCTCTGTAGGAATGCACGCGCTCCAAGGGTTGCATCAAGACGCAAAATTTGCCATACGAGATCAAGGTGACGCTGTGCCTGTCTGCATAATTCATTCCATACATTTTTGAAATTTTGAATTTCGAATTCCTGTATTTTGTCTGCTAGATAATTGAGTTTCGTGTTAATGGGTTCAAAATCATCAAAATCGTAGAGTGTAGTATGGGTTTCGTTGGTTTTTGGGGTTAAAAATGCGTTACGATGTGGTGTGCTTTTGTCTAATTGTACAATAATGCCTTGTTCGGTTAGAATGCTGTCTTGGATTTCTGGGCAATTGGGGTTTGAAAAGAGTGTGTTTTTAACCGAAAATGCACCTTGTAGCTCTTCTATGATCATGTGGGTTGGCGTGAGTTTTATGGGATGTGTATTTTTGTATTCGAAGGGGCATAAGTTTTCAAATGCTGTTTCATTCCAGATAATGGATCCGTCGGCTGTGACACAATGACCTGATGTCGGTTTGCATGACCCTAGGTCACCTAATGTACCTGTCATAGATTTTCCATTCCAAGATGCTATTTGTCCTATTTCTATGATGACGTTAGTGACCGAGGTACAATGGTCTGTACAACACCATGTGTATTCTATGCTTAGGGAGTTATTTGTTGACCAAAATCCTGGTTGGGTTTCGTATAATTTTTGACCGTTGTGTTCTTTGTCTATAACGACTGCCTTACAAACATGTGGGGTTAGATTTTGCATTTCGGTTTGGTCGAAGACAATACCTTTTGATCCAAAAAATCCTGTATTAGTACAAATTTTGCGTTTGCGAACACTGCGTTTGTATGCGTCTGTAATGTGGGGCTTAGTGGAGGGGATATAGATTTTTCCGAATGTCTGTACGGGTTTGTCTACTGTGGAAGGGGGCATGCATGATACAAGTTTTGGTATGCTGACTGAGTGACCGCTCAATGAAGTTTCACACATCTGAAATTGGGCACTACATGATGTGGGGATTTTTATACAAAGAAAAATACAAAACATCGGCCAATAGAATGTTTTAGTGGAGGCGGCGGGGCACTGTATGTTTTCGTTGTGGCCGGTTTGGTGTTGGGGCTTTTGGTGTTGCCGTTTTGCGATTTTGAGCTGGGGGGTGGCCGGTTTGCAATCTGAACATTCTGTAAAACTTTAGAAGCTGAGTTATGGGATGGGGTTTGGACTTGCTTACTTATGGGGATCGGTAGAAGTGTTTGGCGTGGGTGGAATTGGTAGGGTTCGGGGGTCAGGCCATGTAGAAGGGATAACAAGTTGTGGCCTGTTTTCGACGGGGTTTCAGGGGCGGTGGGCAGCTTAGTGTCTTGTTTTCAGGGGATCTTGTAGCCTACGGGGATGGTGGGCGGCGATTTTTCGATTTTTGCGGCTTCAGGCGTGGGGGGTGGTGACATGGCGCACCAATCGGGTACGTCCAGATCAAGGACGTATTCGTCACTACGGTGGTGGGTGTTGGGCATGATAGTTCCTAAAGTAGTCTGAGGGCCGTTAGTTATGGCGGGTAATTTTGAGTAAAATGCGGGGTCGTCAATGTCCATGAGGGGTTGGGGTTGCCTGTACTCAATGCAATTTTGAATATTACGACTCTGCTGATTTGGACAATACCTGCTTGTATGACCTCTCTGCTTGCATAGAAAACATTGAAAATTGGAGTAGGGTTTTAAAAGGCAGTTATCTGATCTATGTCCTGTTTGGGAGCAGTGGATGCATCGGCTTTTACAATCACGTGTACTGTGATTATTACGGAAACAGATTTCACATGATTTTCGGGTGCCTACTGATTTACAATTGCGAGCTACGTGTCCGATTTGTCCACACTGGAAGCATGTGGGTTGCCTGGGGGTGGTATTGTTCCTGTAAGCATTATTCCTGCTGAAAGTATTGTTACTGGAATTGTTGTAGCTACTCTGTTGTAGGGGTTGAGGTTTTTGTTTGATCTGCAACTGTAAATCTTTTACTTGTTGTTCTAACTGATGCAAAAGATCCTGTTGGTCTGTGTTTTTGGTTAGGGAAAAGATGGGTTCGGGTTTTGGGGGTATGAAGGGAAGGGCGTTGGACTTTAACTCATTTCTAAGAATTTGCTGTTCAATATAAGCTGCTTCGTCTGACATTTCTTTTAGAGTTGTGAACCTTCTATACTTAATTGCTTCCCTGATTTCGTTTTGCATGCCTTCTACAAAGAGGGGTTTTATGATCATTTCTCGTGCGTCTGTGTTAAAGTTAGGGTAGGGGAGGGTTGCGAGATGTTCTAGATCAAATAAGAATTCCGTTACTGTTTCTGAACGCTTTTGTTTTCTTTCGCGTAAGAATTGCTGATGTAGCTCATTATCTCTATTGTTTGGGAAAAATGCCTGTAATGCGACTTTATACTGCTCATATGTGTGGGGAGGGCTTTCAGAATTGGCTAAACTTTTGAATTTTGCTAACGCGGCTCCTCCTAAATGAATTTCTAAACATGCCAACTTTAACTGTACGTCTGTATCTTTCATGCCTTGGAGTGCCATAAATTGTTCTAATCTTTTGTTCCATTCACCAAAATGTTGTGTCATGCCGCCCGTGAATACTGTAGGTTTCGCGTAGAAATTGTTTGCCATGTTATTACGAATGTTTGCTGTTCTTAGATCGTCTATTAGGGTAGGGTTTACTGTATTCTGATTCAATTGTGTGCATAGGGTACGAAAATGTTCTGAAAACAAATCGTTTATCTGTTCTCTAACGATTTCTCCTAAATGATCTTGCGTTTGGTGGGTCATTCTTGGTTTACGTTGGGATTTCTGCTTAAATGCTTCAATTTTTGCTTCACACTGTATTCGTTGAAATGTATCGCTTAATGTCTCGTTGGAGGGGATTTCCAGTTTGCTTTCTACAAATACTGTCTTACTGTAGGAAATGATTACTACTGTATTATCTAATGCTTCTAAATGCCCGGATAAGAGTACACCTAATTGGGGGCAGGGAGTTCCAGTGGTTAACGTAATGGTACGGTCACCAAAATATGTAACGACCAGATTTGTGTGAGGTACTTTACTTCTAACCAATCGGTCGATACGGCGGGGACAATAACGGGACGGGGCGCGGGCGTATGGTTACAATAAACAACGGGTGATCGACGGTCGCTTGAACGTCGACAATAAAAAGCGTTTCGATTTATAATACGAACGGGGGCCTCGGTTTAAGTTGCTTTCGGATAGTTGGCCGCTTGCAAATGTATAAAAAGACGGGGCGAACGCGGAAGTCAAAACGTAAAAACCACAAGAATAAGAATGATCAAATCACGCTTTGCTTCTTCTTTTATACGGCGATTTTGGCCACTCCCTGGGCGTTGCGGGAGGTCGAGCTTCTGTCCATCTTCTTCCGCCAATCGTCGTTTCCTGCTACGCTTCTTATGCTTACTTAGTTACGCCTCTCTAACGCTTTCCTGGTACTGTATGCTTTCTGTGCTTTGCTTGCTTCCTACGGTGGGCTTGGCCACACCTTTGTGCTTCTGGGCATGCTTCCTGTATCGGTTTCTCTGTATACACATGTTTTGTGGGGCCGCCGCTACCGTTACACTTGAGACTACTGTACGGCGGGGCTTCTATGTATTTTACTGTGTGCAGGTGTTGTTTACGATTTTTACGGGGGATTACGGTAGCTGTGGAATGTGTAGTTTAGTGTAGGTTCTAGGGGAACAGCTGCCGTTTGTGCAAATTAATTAGGGCATCTTAATTGGGCTACTGGGGTGTGAACGGATCAAAATAAAGTACTTCACGTAATTTTGTAGGAATGTTTGGGTGTGAATCCCAGACATCCTTGAGACGATAAAATGTGAAAATTAATAATATTTAATAAATGTCTATCACATACAGTATGCTACATATTTACAGTACTGCTTTAGCAGGTACGTTACAAGTGCTGTAATAAAAATTTATGGAAAAAATTAAAATTAAAAAATTTTTTTGACACCAATGCTTCCCTGATTAAGTTTTTATCTCTTCTGTCATGTGCCGATCAATTTTGCCTAAAGTCATGTGATTCACATCATGCGGATACTTTATATTTTTATCTACTTTTTGTTTAACAGTCACTTACTCTTATTTTTGTGTTTCATTCATTATATTTTACATGCATTTTTGTGTGCACTTTTGTGTTTCATTTCTGTTTCATTTTGTGTTTTCATTTCCCTTGCATTTTGTTATTTTTCCATTGCACAGGTAAACTAGGGTATGTAACCCGTTAGTTAGAATTTCCGCCAAGATAAGCTCTACGAGCTCATGGCCATAATTGGAGCATTAAGTGCACCTCTTATCAGTAAAAACTAGCGACGTTTCACAATGCAAAATGACTAGTTTGGAGATTCTCTCTAAAAGATGTTCATATGTTTAGCATGTAGAGTAAAACTCGCCCCAATGCTCAATGTATTCGAACTGGAAAATGTCTATGTGACCATAGGCATCTTCTGCAGTGATTTCCGCTGCAGAAGTTAGCTTGGGTGTTGTTAGCTTTGCTTAGGGCATACTGTAGGTTTATGAGGCCCTTTAAAAGGGTCTGTTTCATTAATTTTGTACTCATTTTTGGGCCTACATCTTTTCTTCTGCGTTTAGCTTGCATCTCGTGTCCGTCGACCAATTTCATATTAATTTACATATATTGCGTCCACCACCCCTCATTGCTGATAAATTTGCATATGACTTAGTGTTTATCACTGCGTTGCGTTACCAGACCCCTGCATAGGAGTTACCCATCACCCTTTCGCCCAGCACCTGCTTGTTGCTCCATTAGTGGATCATTTGCATTGCCCGCTGACCCATTCTGTTTACAGTACACCCTGCACCGAACCTGAACTGGACCACCATCACCCTCGTTCCCATCATCCCAGGATCTGTGAACCCCTCACCCCGCGCCGAGTCATAGTTGAGAAAAGGACTAGGTAAGTCTTTTCAGGGGATTATTGTTGTTGAGAGTGTATTTTTGGGAACTCTTTCATAAGTCGGCTTTCCCTTGAGAATCCCCTCAGTTAGAGCAGCCCTCGTATCTCTGGGGTTAGGGCCACAAAGGGGATTTAGGTTTACAATCGGGTCCCCTATGGTAAGCCATTCCAGGAGTGGCTTTGTCCTTCCTTCTCAGTGAATGGGGACTAGGGATTGCCACCCCTGACCTGGGGGCATTGTCCATTATTCTACAGCAGAACCTTAGAACAGTACCAAGGTACCCTATAGGCTCTCCTATAGGCAGTACCAGCTGGGTTAGGTTCCCGAAGTAATTAACCAAAGGGAGCCACCCAACAGGGTCACAGCATGTTGCTCTCAGTGACATGGCCGTATTTTTATGAATATCGCATGAGTTTTCACATCAATGTGATTGGCCACAAATTCGTTTAATGTGATATGGCCCCAAATTCTACTTAATGTGACACTTCGATTGATTTAAAGCAATTTTGGTGTGCATTTCTGTGTTTATGCTAATTTTCTATATGGCTGACTATTTATAAAATAAGTAGTTTAATTTGTCGGTGGAAAATATTGATTTTAGAGCAGAAAATGGGGAAAAATGTTAACTTTTAGTAGAAAACAGTGAGTTTTTAACAAAAAACGGTTAAAAAATTTTGATTTTTAGTAGACCATGCTCATTTATGAACGGAAAACAATCAAAAATGTGAAATTTTTTGCTAGAATATAATGATTTTTGAATGAAAAACAGTTGAAAATATCAACTTTTGTTAGAAAATCGTGACTTTTGAATGAAAAATGGTGACCATTGTCAATCTTTGCTGGGAAATATTCAGATTTGGTTAGAAGTGAAAATTTCTTCCAGAATTGGGACATTATCGAACAGAAAAAACGGTCAAAATTATCAATTTTTGGCAGGAACTGGTAATTTCCAAAAAACCGTCAAGAAATTTCTGCACAAAATTCTGTTTCGGAACAAAAAGCAGTCGGAAACTTTAGTTTTTGGTGAAAAAATTGCCTTTTTTTAACATACCTGTGAAAGGTCTGACCAGTTGGGGGAGTAAACCCAAATTTTGGGGTGGCGTCTTGAAATTTTCAAAATTGGAGGGGGAGTCGAAAAAAGTCAAAAAATTCCGAAAATTTTCCCAAAAAAATCACTTTTTTCTCAATTTTTTCGAGTTTGGGGGGGGGGGGTGTGTTGGGCATATGGTTGACCAAGTTGTGGATGAATAACCCCTCCCAATTATAGGTATGTTGTTGAACAAAAACCCTAGAAAACATCAATGTTTCTATGCAAAATATAAATTTTCATATAGATAACAATCCATAATGTCAGCTTTTTAATAGAATGTGGTCCTTTCTTGAACATAAAACTTTCAAAAATGTCCGATTTCCAGTCGGGAATGATGGTTTCTGAATGAGAAGGCCAGAAAGATTATTTTTCTGGCACTTAATAGTTTGTCACGTGTCACACAGCCGTACATCACCCCTTCGTAGCAATCACAACACTGGCTCGGTAGTTCAATCGGAAGAACGCTGCACTATAGTCACAGAGACCTGGGTTTGAATCCCAGTCGAGCATTATTTTTGGAACAGTGTTTGGCGATGGTTATGATGGCAACGCGTTTACCCATTACATGTCAAGTTCTTTCTCTACAAAAATGGTCAAAAATGTCACCCAAAATTTTAAATCATATATGCAGTTGTCAAGGACTCTCTCTCCTAATTTCCAGTTGTTGACAGGCCGGAAATTGACCAAAAATACATATTTTTTGGTCGAAAATAACTTTTTTGAGCAAAACATCCTTTTGGGAGAAATTTTTTTTGACGCTTAGTGCAGAAATGATGCATTTTCAAAATAAAAATTAATTAATCAAGGGCATGATTTGTCCATTTTTTTGGTCAAAAAACGCATTTTTGAGCACTGTGTGACCCCCTCCTCTTGACTTCAGAAAGTTGTCAACTCCATCTCTCTAAAAATTGCTCTGATCGTGTACTCAACGGTCTGGAGCTCTTACAAGTATGCGATCAAAAAGACCAATTTCCTGGTAGAAATGTTAATTTTTGAAGAAAAAATCAACTAAAATGGCAATTCTTTGGCTGGTAATTTGGGAAAAAACTGTCGAAAATAGTAAAATTGTGCTGAAAAAAACGTGTTTTCTGCAGCAAATAATAATCATAACATCAATTTTTTGGGTCATCCTTTTTTCATGGTTTTGCAGATGAAAACTACTTTTTGAAGTGATTCTTGAACTTTTTAGTAAAAAAAAATCGATTTATTTTCTTTATTGTCTCTGTTCCAGGGATAATTTCTGGCTATCAATCACTGCTTCCACAGAAAATGTCCTTTAACTGTGTCTTTGGCGCTTCGTTTTCAACGAAAATGTCAATTTTTGGATCTCCAATGCTGGATAAAAAAATTCTTTTCTGCCGTGCGGGGAAAAATCACAAAAGAGAGTAGCTATAAACAACTTAAAACACGAATAATTACTCTACAGCATAACGCAGTCTTAATTTGCGACCCAATGCACAGTAAAAATGTATGAGATACTAAACAGAGACAGTCGTAAGCCAGCCCCTAGCAGGCTTACAACTTTTTACTCTGATCTTGCTTGCATGAACACTGTAACATACATGCTAACACATAACCATAAATATATATTGTACACTATGTGATACTCGTTTGATAAATATAAATTCATTTCTTAATCTATCGTCTTGTGGGTGTCTGGGATTCACACCCGAACATTCCTGTAAATTTATGTGAAGTACTTTATTTTGATCGTCCCACACCCCAGTAGCCATTATTGACCCAATGAAGATGCTCTAATTAATTTGCACATCGGCAGCTGGCCCCTAGAATCTACACCAAAGTACACATTCCACAGCTACATTAATTTCTCATGAAAATCGTAAACACACCTGCACACAGTAAAAAGTAAAAGCCCCGCCAGACAGTAGTCTTAAGTGCAACGGTAGCGATGGTCCCACGAAACATGTGTACACAGAAGAAATAGATACAGAGGCATGCACAGAAGCACAGAGGTGTGGCTAAGCCCACTGTAGGAAGCAAGCATAAGGAAAACAGGAAAAGCATACAGTACTAGGAAAGCGTTGGAAGGTGTGACTAAATTAGTGAGAAGAACGAAGCAAGAAGCAGCGATTGGCGGAAGAAGATTAACGAAAACGAGACCACCCATGATGCCAAGGGAGTGGCCACAGAAGCCGTATTTAAAGAGAAGCAAAGCATGATTTGGCCAGAATTTTAGATTTTACCTGTTTTTATTTGCAAGCGAGGTTTTTGTTTGAAAGCAGTTAAACCGAGATCCTGAAAAGGCAGGAGGGGCCATGAAGCTGGACACAGGAGGGTGCCTTCTGCCATTCATAGCCTCCAGCTTTTGGTTGAGTGGTCCAAGGGCATTCTCAAATGCAGCCTGGACCTTATTCTCAATCTGTGAAGGTAAATCAATTTCTGACTTCATAGATGAGAATTCGTCTTCCTGTAAGGTATCTAAGACAGATGATCGTGCCTGTGAAGTTATTCGATCAAACTGAATAGAGAGGGGCTCACTTGTCTGCTCAAGCTTAGTACTAAGGCGACAGGAACGTCTAGGTGTCTCTATTTTGCGGAAGTGAAGTAAGAGTTACTTTTGTAGTCACGTGGTGAGGAAGCGCAGGAAGTACGAGATCATTTGCGCGATGGCGTGTTGAGGCTGTAACTCTTGTTCTTTACAATATCTAGCGGCCACTCAGCGATGGGGCTAGAAAAGAACAAGGTTTTAGCTCTCAGAACAGCCAGGAGAAAAGATAGGTTGACTCAGAAGGGAATTTATCTGATCACCTACGTAGTTAAAGAGGGGATAACCCAAGTGTAAAGAGAGGGAAAATTATACCCAAACTTTAGAGATAAATGGGGCAAGACCCGGTTATTTGAACCAAAAGTAAAATAAATTTGAATAAAAGTGGTGGAACTCCAACCATAAAATTAAGGGATCGACATGAGGACGTACGGATAAACCTGCTCAAAAGGGAATTTTATTTGGAGGTTAAGTCCGGTGTGCTAGTTTACAAACTTTGGGATATGGGAGGGCTCGTAACTGACAAAGTCCTACTCACCAGGAGTAGCGCATGGAGTAGCTTAAGAATTAATAAGTAAAGGGGGACAACTTAAAGTAAACTTAGTGGGGGCAAATAGATACGGACAAAATTAGTTTACAAACCAGACTACGCAAAGGGGATGCGCTATTACGCAATCGGCCTCACTCACTAGGAGCAATTGCGAACTCTGAAAAGTGTGATGACTAGACAGGAGGATCCCGGGAGGACGTCATTCGCATGTATGCTACAACCGTACCCAAAACGGGAATGCGCGTTTCGAACAGAACAGGAACTCTCCAGGAGTATTATATACAGCTGGGGGTGGGGTTTCCGTTCACTGAGATGAAGTGAGGATCGCAGGTCACCAGTTGAGATGTAAGAGCACCAGGTACCAAGGTGCTATTCTGACACACTCAGTCAGTAAAAGGGCATGGGGGTCCTTGGCCCAGCTGTGCCAAAATGGAGGTGGGGAAATGCAGGCTTCCTCCTATGAATCGAGGCTAGGCTCAACGCATCTTGAGATCAGGGGTACAGTCTGTCTCGAATAAATGAGTGTAAAGTGAGGAGCTAAGGTGGACTTAGTTGTAACGTGTTTAGGCGAACTCGAACACCTTTGGTTAGGTGGACTAGCGGTTATATTATGCTAAGGGACAAATCAACGGAGGGGGACTCAGGATTAAGGGTGACTCTAGTGCGGACATTATTAGGCCAGCTAATGAAGGCGTTTGAGTGTAAAGAAATGAATACAGAGGGGTCTTTTACACTTTAGGCCCAACCAGTGGCTGTGCCGTAATTCCTGAGGAATTATTCTGGTGGGGACACTAAAGAAGATTATAGATGAGAAAGAAATGCGAGAATTTAGATAAGAAATTTACAAGAAGGTTGTCAACCCTTGCGGTTGTTAGACACAGGCAGTACTGACTGCAAATGCCTAATGGTTGCGTATGTTGAACAACCAACCCAGCTGAGGCCGAGTGTAAACCGGTTCGAACCTGCAGTTAAAGCTTAAATGAGTAGTCACGTGCTGATACATCAGTGCCGCTACCCTTGCGGACAACTTGATCAGTATCACGTACCGAGTGCATCTCAGATTGAGTGAGTATGTCTACTGATGTTTCCCAGGCACCAGTAACACACAGACACAACCCTAAAACAAGAGCCGTGGGTGAGAAAGTAATACTCCAATCATCACCTAGAACTCAAGTGGCATCTTGGAAACCCACAGTACCCCGGTGCTGACGTCAAAAGATGTGATATACACCACCACACACTCGGTGCTGACTCGGTTGGTTGTGATGAAATATGTTGGATCGTTCAACATGTACGTGTATTTTCATAAAGAATTACGTTTATATCTTTATTTACTGTATAACGACTCAATTATATTTCGGAGGGACGAGCTGGCCAGTGTTTGTTCTTGTGCCAAAACATGGTTTTTGGCACAAAAAAATTTGGAATGGCACAAACAATTTTGAGCGTTTGTGCCAATTGGCACAAATTTTTTGACTGGTCCAAGGCTAAATTTTCTTGGTTTTTAGTCATTTTAAGGGCTGAAAACGCAAAATTTTCCCGGCGCTTCGCGCCGATTCAATGGGTTTAATATTGACTACTTTCCTTTGTTTCGAACGCGAGTGGATTCAATTCGAATAATTTATTTGTATTATCGCAACAGACTTTGAGATTGTCAATGACCGGCTAGAGAATGGAAATTGTTAACTTTACGTCCTCTGTTAATTCAGTTGGATTGAGAACCGCAACTTATATATTTTTGGTGATTGATTCAAACGAAAAAATTGAAATTTTTGGCACAATTATTCAACCAAAAATCTACGCGAAGCGACTTTCGACTTCTTTCAGATTTCGATCTCTTAACTTGCTGTATCTGAATAACAATATTTTTCACATCAGGCTTTTTTTTAGGTCAATTGACCAAAGTTACCCACCACAGGGACAGCTGGGAGTAGGTTTACGAAAACTTTTTTGCCGTTGATGATATTCATCATTTCCAGCTGAAATTTTGTGACAATAAAGGTCGATAGTTATGTTACCTCATATCCAAAATTTGTTTTGTTACGTTCTATCTGTGCTGAGATATAACGATTTTACTTGTCGAAAAAGTAACTTGAACAGAAATTATAATGGCGACCAAAGTTGACCACCATGGTGGGTAACATTGGTCAAAAAGTGAGCTCTTTTCAACGATCAATGGTAGGTTAAATCTGCATGCTACTTATGAAATGATGTGTTTAATCGATTTGTCTGACATTTTTGACATATGAGTTCAATGAAACATTTTTACGAATTCCCCATGTATAACAAGTTTTATGTTGGAGAAGTCGAATTGACTCGATTTTGACCAAAGTTACCCCACTTTACCTTAGACATACAAGAAATCCTAATTTAATCTAATATAGTTGTTTGTTAGGAAGGAGGCCGAAAAGTAAAGGAAAACTTCATGACAAAAAGTCTATAAAAATATCTGAATTTTCGGAGCATTCAATTTCTTTTCGGATCGTAGTAACCGTTTTTTAGATCAGTTTTTCTTATCTCGCTGACGTGGTTGGAGAAAATAGAGCAGGCACGATTTTTATACAAATGAATGCGGTGAAAGTAATCTGCAGTTAGTTTTTATCAAATTTGGAAGAAAGTAAGAAAATAAATTTATTAAATGCAAAGAAATACAAGAGTAAATATGAATAATGCACGTGAATTCATTAGCGGAGAAATCAACATTTGTTACAGCGTTGCTACAGTAATAACGAAATAAAAAGTGTTCTGGTTAATTACATATATCTCAGCAAAGAAGCAACCAATTCCAGCGTGCGATAGTGAATCTTGCATAATCATCAATTGTCTTCAACATAGCGTTGCGATATTTGAATATCACTCGCGTTTTTTCATTTTGACATCATGATTTACTGTAGTCAAAAATTTCAAATTCCAGTATGATAGTTACCAAACTTTTCAGAGCGGGTTCTCCCATTTGACGTGAATTAGATTATACGTCTTAATGGACTCTACCATACGAAACTTAGATTTTCTGGCCGGAAAAAGAATGCTGGTTCTGAATCTGCTTTTGTTTTTTCCCGATTTGTAATATTTTTGGAGCTATCTGTTCCGGAATACAAAATATTCAATTATCACCTGAATCGACGTGAATGCAGAAGAGCTCATGGACATGACAGAAGCACGTGCGAACTGCGAATTGAGCTTTAAAAAATGACTCTATTTAGATCGAAAACAGGGCATACTGTTATAACTTTTGGCACGAAACAGTTTTATTGTTTTCAGTACGTTTTTAGAGTGAAAAATTTTTTGTGCCATTGGCACAAGTTTTTTTTGCTTTTTGTGCCCGAATCTGACTGAATGAACAGGGAATATTCAGAATTTCTTTTTACTCACCAGTCTGGACAGCCTATAAAGTTTGCTGTAACGATACCAATACACTGTTCGAAGAGAAATAGTTCGCGTTCAGGCCAAATCTACGAATAGGAATTATTATATTCATTGACCCAGCGCGAAGCGCCGAAAATTTTAATTGTCCCAAAATTTTTTGCGATCTTCACAAAAAATTTGAATTTTGACTTCCATGTGATTAAAACATTTTGAGTGTAAAACAATGCTAGAAATTTTTGGCGGTTGAAAGCCGCTTGCCTAGTTTTTGGATTTCAGTTTGTCCCACTGAAAATTCATTAAATTTACCGAGAAATCAAACCTTCTGTCTGGGAAATAAAAGGTGAAAAGATTCATTTTCCAGTGTTCCAGAATATTGAAATCCCGAAAAAATTTTCGGCGCTACGCGCTGCGCTGAACTAATTAATGTAGTCTAGTCATATTAACTTTTTCATTTGGTCTCCAAAACTCAAAAAATTGGGTTTTAAATGCCTAAAACCGACGCGGATGGAATGAAATGCCAAGAAAACAGTTTGCGATGGTTTTTCCGATAAACTTAAGCAAATTTATCGATTTTAGAGTGAGCAACTAAAAATTTATCTGTGCAACCAAAATTTTTCCCCAAGTTGCACATTGCAACCTGGCCTGTGCAAAAAACCCTGGGGACGAGCATAGGTTTTTTTCGCACACAGCAACCAAATTTCGGGCTGTGCAACCAAATTTTTTCTATCAGGTTGCACAGTGCAACTTGAGGCCTAACTGCTCTTTTGATTAGGTTATAGGGTTTTCTGTCCGGAGATGCATTTTTATGCGTTCTAAAATGGAAAAAATGAAAAAAACAACCCCTGCTGTGAGGTTGTCTACCCAGCAAAAATGACCTGCTGATCTCAAATAGTCATCAAATGCCATGCTCTGATCAAAGTCGCCACTTTACCTTATATATTATTCCAGTGTGCGGTTAGAAAATGTCATTCTAGTTAGTGCTTATAGGCATACATGTAACGGAGCCCCGAGGTCTGGGGCATACCTGTACTTAAGGGGGTTGGGGGAACCCTCCCCTCAACTTGGCCAACCATGTACCCAACATCATCCAACCCCAGCCCCCAGTTTGGAAAAAATTTAAAAAATTTGCAAGAAAGAGGATGTTTTTTAGCCTTTTTTGGGAAAAATTTCGACTTTTTCCACTCCCACCCCAAATTTTGGATTTACCCCCCCCCCTCTTCCTCCCAACTGGTCGGAGGTCTCACAGGTATGGTCTGGGGGGTCGGGCCTTTTTTTTGGGGCCGGAGGTCAGTAATTC
Organism: Romanomermis culicivorax; assembly: GCA_963922205.1. Classification (NCBI taxonomy): domain Eukaryota; kingdom Metazoa; phylum Nematoda; class Enoplea; order Mermithida; family Mermithidae; genus Romanomermis; species Romanomermis culicivorax. The sequence continues at coordinate 662,627 of CAWUHX010000148.1, forward strand.
CCAAAATTTTGGGGGGAGGGCGCTCTGAAGGGAAAAAAATTTGATTTTTTCCAGAAAAGAGCCCGAAATATGGTTCAAAGAATAGTAATTTTTTCCTTAAAAATGATAAAAAATGTATTTATGGCGCGAAGCGCCGAGAAAATTGACGTTTTTGACCCTTTTTTGTTCAAAAGTTGACACTTTTCATAAAAAATTGACATTTTTTAGTATTTTTCCGACCAAAAGTATGGGGGTTCCTAGGGCTACCATATGGCTAGCCATAGGATTGGAAAATGCTGGGAGGGGCGGTCGCCCAATGGCTAGCCATATGGTCGACGATTTCTGGGGGGTTCCCATAGCACTTCCCCCCCCCCCCCAATTACATGTATGCTTATAAGGTTATAATTATCAAATTATTGTTGATAAATATATGTTTGATCCTGTATTGTTTTATGACGAATTTCATTGAAAACTAACATTTTTCAGTCATTTTCCCACAATTTTTTTGCGATCTTTATACAAATTTTGATTTTCATGTGATGAAAACATTTTGAGAGTAAGAAAATGCTAGAAATTCTTGCCGGTTGAAAGATCCAAATTCTTAGTCGCTTGCCTAGTTTCTGAATTTTAGTTTGTCCGACTGAAAATTCAGTAAATTCACTGAAAAAGCAAACCTTCTGTCTTGGAAATAAAAGATGAAAAGATTCATTTTATAGTGTTCTAGACAGCATACCTGTAGTTGGGAGGGGCTGGGGGACCCCTCCCCCCAACTTGGCCAACCATATACCCAACCCCCTCCAGTTAAGGAAAAAAATTGGCAAAAGAGTTTATGTTTTTGGCCTTTTTTGCAACAAATTTTGACTTTTTTCGACCCCCTCCCCCAAAATTTCGGATTTATCCCCCCCTACTGGTCGGACCTCTTACAGGTATGGTTCTAGAATATTGGAATTCAGAGAAAATTTTCGGCGCTACGCGTATTTTCTCTCCGTAACTCAAAAAATTGGGTTTTAAATGCCTAAAACCGACGCAGATCGAATGAAATATAGGAAAACTGATATGTGATGGTTTTTTCGATAAATTTTACGCAAATTTATCGATTTTAGAATGAGCAACTGAAAATTTATCTGTGCAACCAAAATTTTTCCCTAAGTTGCACGTTGCAACCTGGCTTGTGCAAAAAAAAACCCTGGACGGGCACAGTCTTTCTTTGATGCACCGACATTTATGCCAGTTGGCAGTTGGATCCATTTTTTCTGCCAAAACATGGCTTTTGGCACAAAAAAATTTGGAATGTCAGAAAGTTTTAAGCGTTAGTGCTAATTGGCACAATTTTTGACTGATAAGTGATAGGCTGAATTTCCTTGATTCTAATAATTTTAGGGGCTGAAAACGTAAAATTTTTTCGGCGCCTTGTGCCGAGTCACTAGTCGGTAAGTAGGATTTTAACCATAGTTTTTTTTAGCATTTTACAAGCCATGGCTTGTTGGACTGACAAAATGGCTTACAGAATTTTAGTCCAACAAGCCAAAATGGTTTGTCAGAATTTTTGAGTCATGTGTTTGATCATATTGGATACAGAAAAGATGCATTTTCGTGCATTTTAGAAGGTCATAATCTCAAAATTTTCCGGCGCTTCCGCGCCGGTTATAACTTAAATAAGAAATATTATTTATTTCCCAGCGAAGGCGCTGCTTCTAACGTGTCGACCTTCATTTATCATTTAATCTTTAATAGTTTTAATCATCTTAAACGTATTATCTCATGTTTTAATTGGTAATCTTCAATATTTCATCTTGATATTTAACGAAGATTCACATTTTTCCCTTGACACATTTTTTGAGAAAGATCAATACGTCAAGTCTGTAAATTTTTTGAAGCGATTATTCCTTTCTTAACGTAAAATCAATCTAAAAGCTTCATGGAAGTAGTTTTCGGAAATTTCTACTCTTACTCATATCTTTTCGGCCAAGTTCATAAGAGTGTGTGAATAAATTAATGGTTTTAAAATTTTGTAAACATAAAATTCCAGAAATTACGACCTTTGAACAGAAAATTCGAAACTAATTCTCCAAATAAGTGGTTGGAAAATTGATTCTCCAGCATCGCAGAATGTTTATACCCACCTTTGCTTTTTTTAAACACTTCAAACATTTCGGGGGGCATGGCCCTCCCAACCCATACATGTAATTGGGGGGAAGTGCTATGGGAACCCCCACCCAGAAATCGTCGACCATATGGCTAGCTATTGGGCGACCGCCCTCCCCAGGATTTTCCAATCTTATGGCTAGCCATAGAGTAGCCCTAGGGATCCCCATACTTTTGGTCGGAAAAATGTCAATTTTTTGATGAAAAATGTCATTTTTTGAACAAAAAATTGTCAAAAACGTCAATTTTCTCGGCGCTTCGCGCCGTAAATACATTTTTTATCATCGTTTTTTGGAATTTTTTCGTGAAAAAATCGAATTTTTTTCCGTTTAGAGACCCCTCCCCCAAAAATTTTGGGAATTACTGACCCTCGGCCCATAAAAAGTGGCCCAACCCCCTCCCCCAGACCTTGGGGCTCCGTTACATGTATGCCCCAACCCCCGCTGCCTACAAGCCTGTAACCCAATATTTGTTTTTGCTTCACCAGTTTTTAGTTTATAGTCACTTTTGCGACGGTTAGATTCAATATTACGATTAACAAAAAGTCCAATATTTGGATATAGGATTGCCCTTTGATAATTTGATATATAAAAAATATCCCCACATTTCTTTTTGCATATATATAAAAAAATCCACGGATTTCTCTTTGAAACCAAATTTTTCTCCCATGTTGCTCATTGCAACTTGGTCTGTGAAAAAAGGCCTCCCCACAGCGCAAAAAAATAAGAATCAGCACCGCCACCATCACTATCTGCTTTTTCCCAAACGTGCTTTTTGGGAAAAAAATTTCCCAATTCAGATTAAAAAAAAGATGCGTTGTGGAAGATTTAAAATTTCAACATTTTCTTTTCTAATCATCTTTGACATTGCAGCAGAGCACAAGACAGTAACGGCCACGTTTTGTTGCCCAATGGGGAGTTTTGAGCAAAAATTTTTGGAAATATGGGACAAAATTTTAGCATGATTCTTTCTCATTGATGGAAAAGCTTTTGAGAGTGTTCAGGACCTTACAAGATACACTCGCCAATTATCTACACTTGAACAGTTTAACAGTTTTATTCACCAAAATATGTCATCTCGTTTTTTTAATCGTTAAACTCAGGAATTTGTTTGAATTTTGACGAAAATTGAGATCTTTCATTAATTTTCGTGAATTTTTCTCTGATTCAAAGTTTTCCACATAATATAGTCTCGTAAAAGACAAATTCTAAAATACTAAAAATGATACAAAAGATAAGTTTATTGAAACTTCAAATGCCGAAAATCAAAAACCTGTGGTCGGTCAGCTTTGATACCAATTATGTGGTTCCACTTCCTAAGAACAGATGATAATTCTTGAATCAAGGAACCGACCGCATGATCAAGTTGGGTGAACAGCAAGGTTCCTATTTTTAGCCAAACTACTATACGTGAGAGTTTTTGATTGAATGTCGCGCTTGCACATCTACCTCCTATTGCTAAATCGTAATTTTTCTATCAGGCATTGTTGTTTCAGACGGTCTTATGGCTTCGTCGAATCCTCCATCGGATACTGCGTCTCCCAAGGTTACAGCCGTTATTGAATCGAATCAAGCCCCGGAAGGTTCGTTGGCTCAATTCTTGAATCAAATTCAAGACTATACGCCTACGGTAAGTGTTTTGAAGGTTAAAGTAAAGTTGTTCGTAAAAATTTGTATCTGATTCACCATATACATAATGATTCCATTATTCAACATTGATTTTTATTCCAAAGCTTTATTTTTTGTGTTCTAGATTCCTGACGCCGTAACAGAATTTTACCTCCGAAAATCCGGCGTTGATAATGCCGATCCGAGAATGTAAGGTTTTAGTTACCGTCAAGCACGAACGAATGATTTTCATGCTAGTCGCTTTTTAGCACACGATTAATATCACTGGCGTCTCAAAAATTTATAAGTGATATTTTATTGGATACGATGCAACACGCTAAAATGAAAGGTCAAGGTCAGGTCAATAAAAAAGGGTCATCAAAAGTAAGAGCAGTCAAAATTATGCTTTCGGTGATTCGAGCCAACTTTGGTTTTTCTCGCGATGTTTTAGGGAATGTTAATTTTATCAATTTTATGTTGAGCAGCATAAAACTCACTATATTCACATAATTTCCCAACTTTCGGATCGTTGTATTTCCTGAGGCTGCAAAGACAAAAAAATTCAGCATTTTCGACACCCACTGACTGATATTCAGTCGTGTCGTCAGAATCATTAGTCAGAAAGGGTACTTATCAGCAGGGCTTTATGGGAATTGAGGGCTTTTGCAATTTCGAAGTATGTAATAGGCCAAAGTATTTTTTAAGGTGATATGTAGGCTGGTACACTTATGAGGTTTTTACACGTATATTCCAGAAAAATTTCACTACAAATCGTTGGAATCAAAACGTTTGAAATTATCATTTCATCTGATAAATAATTGCTCTATCTACGCTACACAAAAATATTTCTTAATGTCTTAAAGCTTAAAATTGCATTTCTCGGCATCTAAATCTGTAAAGAAATTTTATTGCGGTGTCACGTACCCCCTGTGCTCCCTCCTAGCTATTCTACTGCTGTCTGTTAATATCTACCTGTTGTTCTAACAGCAGAAGATATTCTTGATGTATTTATGTTGCCGAAAATCTTTCTTTCAAAAGTCATCATTTATATTTCTGTTTTCAGGAAGTACGATATGCTTTAACCATGGAAATTCTCGAACCCGTACTGAATGAGTATGGTATTGACATTAAAAAACCGCCATATTTCGTGTAGACATTGTCTATTGTATGGTATCAGTATTTTCTCTTTCCTGTAAATAAATTGTTTCGTCATTTAGGACCTTTGCTGATTTTGTTATAACATCCAGCGTTGTATTTTTTAATTTTCTCAATTTTTGATATTTTTCAATTTTCTACTCCTCAGGAAATGCCGAAAGAAGAAAAGCGTGGGAAAAAACACAGAAGGTAAACACAATTTTTAGTTCCAAATTTCATGATCCTGAAGTTAATTACTATCTGATTTTAAGCTTAAGCTGCTTATAAGTCGAATATTTACTTGCCTGTTTTTTCCTTTTTTCAATAGCCCGAAAAAGTCCTCCGCAACGGTTCAAGACCCACAAGTTTCGAGCACTTCGAATTTGCCTGAAGATAAAGAGGCGACCATAGGTGAAGAATATTTCGATTTTTTGAATGAAAAATTACCAACGGTCGATTTATCCAACTATCGGTCGAAGTTAACGAGTAGCAAGTTAAAAAATTCCGAGAGATGGTTTAATGCCCAAGTAAGAAAAGAAGGCGCGATGGTTTCTGGCTCCAAACAGTTGCAGGTTTTGATTCCAATCATCGTGCTCTTTTCTGTAGTGTTAATGTCAAGAATCATTTTGTGTCTCATCCTTTTCTTTTATCAATTTACATGAAAAAGTGTAATTTCGATTTTTTAAGATTGCCAGATCACAACGTTAGATTTTTAAACGTTTCCATATTTTTAATATTTTGCTGTTCTAAAATTATTCTACAGTTCGATGACGTCGTATCTGAGCAAGATAAGACGGCTTTGTCGATGGGCCTACTCTTAAAGATAGAACATTACGCCGAACGATTACTCGAAATTGAAGCTGAATTATTCGAAAATCGTGAGCTTATTGATGCTTTTCGCACTACCCGTCAATTCGCATACTGTTCCTTCTTTTTTCTTAGAGAAATTAACTTCGAGACCTGACGAAACTTCCTGGCTTAAAAATGTGTCGGTTGGTGGAACGGCCGGCGATAAAATTGCAGCTTTGGTCGTACAAATTCACGCAAATCCTCTGCTAAATTTAGCAAAAATCCACAGCTTAGTGTCCAAAGTTGACAAGTCCAATAGAAGAGAAGCCATCTTGACTGCAGGTAGTTTTAACTGCATAAGACCATGGGCAAAAATCGTTGGGGCTATAGTTTCAATGTCGCAATATGTATGCTTGCAATTCTAAAAAATTAAAATGCCTAGAATGTGGGAACTTATTGTCAAAAAAATTTCTAGCTAGTGGCACCGTTTTCTGGCAAAAGTCTGACATTCAAGCGGTTTCTTGATGAATTTCTGTTAAAAGCAGTTGCATTTATTGTTCACATGTTTTTAGTTAACCCATAAGAGTTGACACTATTTACGTCAAGTTAAGATTTTATTCGCTGCATGTCTAAAACAAATATCCAATCAGGGTTTTTTTTCCGCACGCCTTCATCCGCACCGTGCGGAAATGACCCAAAATTTTTTCCGCACACGAAAATTTTTTCCGTTCGAAGTTTAGATCATTTGAAAAATGTGCGAAATGAGCGAAAATTATATAGATTGCTAAGAAAATAATGTAAAGTATCTGTTTTTCTAGCTCAAAAACACTATTTTAGCTAGATTAAACAAAATTAATAGTTGCTGCTGTCATTTCTGTGATTAGAGCCGATGATTTATAGATTTCAATCGATTTTCCAACAGAAAACATTTGAAATTTTTGAGTTTGATCGAAGTCTAATCTACAAGCATTGTGGAAAAAATTTTCCAGCAAACTATCCAAGAACATAATGACTTTGAATTACATGAGAAATCGACGGTGAAGTCCTCAATGATGACAAGTGAGAGCCCAAAAAAACTATTAATCTTTCCTGCCTGAAACGCCGGGAAAATTTTTTGGGTATCGACATTCTGCGATGCTGGAAAATCAATTTTCCAAACACTTATTTGAAGAATTAGATTCGAATTTTCTGTTCAAAGGTCGTTATTTCTAGAATTTTATGTTTGAAAAATTTTAAAACCATTAATTTATTCACACACTCTCATGAACTTGGCCGAAAAGATATGAGTAAGAAGTTCCGAAAACTACTTCCATGAAGCTTTTGGATTGATTTTACGTTAAGAAAGGAATAATCGCTTCAAAAAGTTTAGAGGCTTGACGTATTGATCTTTCTCAAAAAATGTGTCAAGGGAAAAATGTGAATCTTCATTAAATATCAAGATGAAATATTGAAGATTACCAATTACAACATGAGATAATACGTTTAAGATGATTAAAACTATTAAAGATTAAATGATAAATGAAGGTAGACATGTTAGAAGCAGCGCCTGAGCTAGGAAATAAATAATAATGCTTATTTAAGTTGTAACCGGCGCGAAGCGCCGAAAAATTTTGAGATTATGACCTTCTAAAATGCACCAGAATGCATCTTTTCTGTATCCGATATGATCAAACACATGACTCAAAAAATTCTGACAAGCCATTTTGGCTTGTTGAACTAAAATTCTACAAGCCATTTTGTCAGTCCAACAAGCCATGGCTTGTAAAAGGCTAAAAAAACTATGCATACCTCTACTCTCAAGTCTACACATTATACGGGATACAAAACGGGTACCCGAATTACCCGGGTAATGGTTTTCATTTTGTACCCGGGTAATTCGGGTACCCGGTGTGAAGCTCTAATGAAGATCAATATTAAATCTCAATTTTCAACAAAATCCGAAGCTAATACTGAAGATTACTAATTGATGAATGGGATGAGGAACTTCAAATCATGAAAACCATGCACACTTAACTTCCGATGCGTCACACCAGAGAATTTTTGAACAAAGGAGCTACTGAAATGTTGGAAAATGTATTCTAGAGATAATTTGTAATACTTTCGGTTTAGATTTTTCCTAGAAAAATGATGGTATTAAATAAATGTGTGAAGAAACCTAGGAAAAATCAGCAAATTCGTATGAAAATTCCAATTCACACTACAAAGTGACGAGTTTTACTCACTCTAGCAGAGACATATAAGATTGGTGGAAATCAGGGACAACCGAGAAATCAAAGTAAACTTCTTTTTGGCTGCGCTTCAGCTAAATCGTAGTTAATGTTATTAATTATTTTCTTTGCCGGCGCGGAGCGCCGGAAAAATTTGAGATTTTGACCATCTAAATTGCACCAAAATACACCTTTTCATCAATGCCAGCAGTAGAAACGCCCAAAAAAAATTCCGTTCTGTGCGGAAAATGCCCAAAAATTTTTCCGCACAGCCCAAAAAAAGTCCGCACTGTGCGGAAAAAAAACCCTGTATCCAATGTTGATTTATTCGCCTTTTTTTAATGATTTTTCTCAAATAGGCATAGAAAAATTAATCCGTAGTACTATTTGATTTGGCGTCTCCAATAATTTTGTAGGGAGCTAATGTTTATCGGGCTTTTATTTATTCATGTAAATTTATATTTATGACTTTTAGAGGCTTTCCGTGACCTATGCTCGCAATATTTGTTGCCTGACCGCAAGCTGATTCCGTTCAAGAATGTGAGTTCTCCTAAAAATCATGATTTCTTTTATTCGAGAAGTGCTTCTCAACTTTTTGTAATTAATTTTTTTAGAATGAAAAAATTTAACGCCAACAAAATTATCGCGGATCGCGGGATTCTGTTCGAAAATCATTTTTGATAAAATTTCATCCATTCTAACTTATCTTCTTTGCCCGCAATTCATTTTCATAAGACAAACTGTTTACTCGTATACTTTTATAAATTTTCTTCACTCGCAAAATCTTATTTAATTTTTTTGGTAGTTTTTTGAGTTTTTGGGTTTTCTCAAAAAGTTCGACATAGTCGGTCACTGTCAAATGTAGATTACATAGGCAAGACTTAAGAATTTTCTTTCAGAGACCTCTGCAAAAGATCAAAGATTTGAGTAGTGGTAATAAAATTCTAATCGAGAGAAGATTAATGTTGTGGTACTTTGAAAGTCAATTGAAATCGATCTACGACGATTTTGTAAGGCGTTTAGAAGTGAGTTAAATTTCAAAATATTCAATTTGATTTGATGTTATTTTACTCCTCGTAACGTTGCTGATTTATTATTTATATTTTTACCTGCATGTTTTCAACTTGATGCATTATTGATTATACATTCAGAAAGTCACTCATGATTCAGTCGATGTAAATAGAATGAAGGCGATCGGAATTATGACAGATTTATTAATTAATAAACCTGAAAATGAAAAAGTAAGGATGGATTGACCATAATTTTTCGTAATTCTATTGGAAGACAATTCAACGAAGCTTTGTTACGGTGCTTGTCACAATGTTTTTGTTTCTTTTTCTTTTCACAGTTTTTATTGTCATCGATTATTAACAAACTGGGCGATCCTAGCGTCAAAGTCGCTTCGAAAGTCGTCACTTTTTTGAGTCGACTAATCGACAACCATTCTAAAATGAAAACCATCGTGGTCGAAGAGGTGAAGAATCTAGTTTACAGGTAAATCTAAATTCAAAAGCAAAAAACTTATCCATATTGTGGATACCGTTGAAATCTAGTTAATATTTTTGTATTGGGAATCGGGTTGGTATAATTTCCTGTCCATCCGTATTCAACAGAAGCTTGAAATGTAGAATTGGCATAAAATTTTTTATTTTGTTTCAGAGGTCCCCAAAGTCAGATTTTTCAGGTGGGGGTAAAATTGAAAATTTGCCGGGGTAGTGTAGCTAAAATGTGCACTAAATACGCCATTTTGTCTCAAAATTAGGCAACCAGTGATCAATTTTAAGGACTTTAGGTAGGGGTAATACTCCCCTCATACCCCTCACCATGGGGCCGTCTGCTCTGTTTGCTCTTCTCAATTTTAGTTATTTCACTATTTCTGTACTATTATTACTCAATGGAGACTTAATTGAGTAGAACTTTGGGAAATTCAACGAATTATATTCTCCGGTAGCTTCACAAAATTCATTTCAATTCTAGATTGCACGTCACGCCGAAAGCTCAATATTACGCTATAGTATTTTTGACCCAAATGCACATAAATCCGATAACCGATTCGGATCTCGCTAGTCAATTAATTCAACTATATTTCGGGTTATTCAAACTCTTGGTAGAGAAGGGGTCGATGGACAACAAACTCTTGGCTCTGTTACTCAGAGGAACGAATAAAGCTTTTCCGGCCACAAAGAGTATAACATACTTTTGTATTTTCGCTATAATCGATTCTATTCAAATTTTGTTTTCAACTATTCAGATAATAAGAATGCGAATGCTACACTGTTGAATGATATCAATACGTTGTACAAAGTGGCAGCTGTTGGAAATACCAATTCCAGTCTTCAGGCGATGTTGTTGCTCCACCAGGTTTTAGAAGCAAGGTAAGAAGTGTATAATTTTCTTGAGATTACTATTAGTTAAGGTCGGGAAAAGTAATCTGCAACCAAATTATTTTTTTGTCTGCCATCTAATATCATAAGGTTGGCGGTAGAATCGAATGATTAATTTCTAAATCAGAACTGAAATGTTCAAGCATTTGAATCGAAAAAAATTTGAAAATATTTGAACAATAAAAAAAATATGTAATATAGAAAATTCATGCATTGATCAGTCACAGACTACCCCATGGGGAGGGGTATGAGGGGGGTATTACCCCTACCTAAAGCCCTTAAAATTGATCACTGGTTTCCTAATTTTGAGACAAAATAACGTGTTTAGTGGACATTTAGCTACACTACCCCCGAAAATTTTCAATTTTACCCCTACCTGAAAAATCTGACCTTGGGGACCTCTGATCAGTCAGCAAAGCTACAAATAACGCGTGCTGATAGGCTATCTGCAAAATTCAAGGTGCATGATGTATATGATTGGAGTTTTTAACTTTGAACGTCACACAATGCTGTTTTACTCGCATCATTTGATGTTCAATTGATATTTTTCAGCGAAGGTGTCAACGACCGTTTCTATAGTTCGCTTTATCGAAAACTTCTGGAACCGGCTTTTGTTCAAGGCTCGAGTAATCAACCTCTACTTTTTCATCTTCTGTATAAGGCGTTGAAAAACGATGCGTTCGACGATCGGGTTTATGCTTTCCTCAAACGCCTGCTACAATTGGCCTTATTGGACACGTCTCCTTTCGCTTGCGCGGTTTTAAATTTAGTGTCCGAATTGATGCGAGAGAAACCAACTTTGGCGAAATTTGAAAAAAGTTCCCAGGTAAACCCTACGGAATCGTATAATTGAACAGATATCTTGAAAATGAAGTGAAACAAGTCATTTTTTGAATTTCTAATCTGAATTTTGCGCAATTGGTGCTGAGGTATTCCGAAATCACTTCTAATTTTTGCACATTTATGCTAGTGTTTTTGGTCATACTTTCAATCGCTCGTTTTGAAAACAGTTCTCGTTTTGAAAAATCATAGATCTTACCAATACCCGTTATTATAGGATACCGGAAAATTACTTTTAAAATAATTATTTTCAGAATACAAGTCTATTAGCGTGGAATTCCATCCCGGGCAATTCCGATGACGAAAGCGACGACGAAGAACATTTTAGAGACGTACACGGGCCCGATTCGGAATCCGAATCAGAGAGCAAAGCGTCGAAAAAGATTAATCCATCGTGGGTTCATATGAAACATTCTAAATGTAAGAAACCCTGTTTTTAGAATCTTTTTTCGTGTCAGTCTTTTCTTTGTTCTGAAGTGCTTGGTGAAAAAAGATGTTATGAAAATCTGATCTGATTTTTACAAAGCAAGCAAATTATTTTTCAACTAATCTAGATATGCACGGAGAAAATTTCCAAGGGGTCAGTGTGCAAAGGACAAAAAGAGAGCTTTATAAGCATTATTATCATATACATTATCCGGAAACTTATCCACGATTTTTTCTTCAAAAATTCATCGCGCTATCTGTCGATTTTTCGGGCCAGGTGGGCATCCGGGACATACCTGTAAGACCTCCGACCAGTTGGGGGGGGGGGGGTAGGAAAAAGTCGAAATTTTTCCCAAAAAAGGCCAAAAAACATACACTTTTTTGAAATTTTTTTTTCCAAACTGGGGGGGGGTTGGGGGGAAATGATTTTGGGTATAGGGTTGGCCAAGTTGGGGGGGGGTCCCCCCCCCCAACCCCCTCCCCCCCCCCCCAAGTACAGGTATGATCCGGGATCTCTATACCGGGGTTATATCCGTGACCTCCTATGTGCATCTATGTACTAATCTGTTCAATATACTTACGTTTTTATAGCTCATAAAGATAATAAGTTTCAATATGATCCCAACAATCGAAATCCGATGTTTGCTAACGCCTCGTCAACACTTTTGTACGAGCTTTTATTGCTCAAAGATCACTATCACCCATCGGTGGCATTATTTGCTCAACAGATACTCAGGGTAATGCCAAAAAATTTTTCTACTCTTGCAAAGCTTCCTATGCTTCGGTAAATTGTTACCTGTGCAACTATGATTCTGCATAATGAAATGGGAACTCATCAGAAATGGTCAATAGTATAAATTTGAAGAGTACAGTAAAAATAAGTCAATAATGAAAATGAAGAAAGGTTAATTGAATTGAATATTTTTTTCGACTCTACTGACATCGTAATTAGGTTTTTTGCAAACAGCAACCAAATTTTTGGCTATGGAACCAAATTTTTTCAGCAGGTTGCACGGTACAGCCGAGAGCCTGACGGCCCTTTTAATTACGTTATAGTGTTCCCTGCCTGGGCATACATATTTATACCTTTTAAAATGGAAAATACCGAAAATTTTCCGGCGCTTAGCGCCAGATTTCAAATCATTCATGATTCTTGGTATCATTTCTGTTGCGCGGTTAGAGAATATCGGCCTAACTTATGCTCATAGCTTACGTTAGCTTTTTATGGATACATTTTTGATCTTGTATTGTTTTTTGACGTTCATATTCGACGAAAATCAAGGTTTTTCTCGATTATTTCCACGGAATCGTTTTTTCGGTCATTTGGAATTTTCGGTTATCGTGAACATAAACTTTTTTCATTTGGAAAATGGTTAAAGCATCATCAGCATAGAAAAATAGGGGAAGCTCTTTGCGGCTGAAGAATCCAAATTCTTAGCTGTTTACTTTTTGAGTTTTATTCTACCCGTCAGAAAACTTATTGAATTCACTGGAAATTAGACCTTTTATCCAAGAAATAGATATTGCAAAAAAACATTTTCAGTGTTATAGAATACCAAAATCTAAAAATGTTTCCTGACGCTGCGTGCCGGAATTAATCACCGATGTCCCAGGTAAAATACGTATCGCGCATTTTTATACCTCAAATCATTTCAAAACTATCTCTTTTGATAAATAATGATTGGTAAATTACTGGCTCCAGACTTATTAGGTCGAAAATAAAGAATAAATGTTTGACCTTTTATCGCAATCAAACGGGTAAAAGATCACGATCGATCATTGATAGTTGCAGAAGAATGAGCTGAAAAATGAATTTTCTGACGTTTTAGAGGCTTCAAGAGTAAAATTTTTCGGCGCTATGCGCCAAACAAGTTACTTTTTCCTCCAAAACCCAGGTTCAATTTTAAAAGTCTAAAACTGGCGCGAAGTGAATGAATTACTTGGGAAATAACTTCCAATCATTTTTCTCGTGAAATTGAGTGAATTTATCAATTTTAGATTGAGCAACTAAAAGTTTATCTGTGAAACCAAATAACCTGATCATAATTGTTAGATTTGGACTAATCCGTAATCAGTCTAGATTTTCTAGAGCACACTTGCAAAAAAATCAGTACCGAAGAAAGAGTGTGTGGAACGATTTCATGTGTTTTTCTCACTGCTTCATTCTCACAACTCTCGATATGTGATGTTTGAGTAGATTTTGAATTTTAAATCGCGTATTTTAAAATTCTGTATGGAGATGTTTAGTAGCTTCGAGAATTTTACAGATGTTAATGTTACACTGATGCTCGTATTTTTCGAGTTCGAATCGCTTTATTAAAATGTTAACCTCAGATAAAATATTTAAATCGAAATGTTTAGTTTGATTTCTTGATGGACTTTGATCGGAAAACAAGTCAAATTTTTGGTGAACTAATGTTCCTATTTTTGATTGAATAAAATTTTATTGACTAAGTTTACATATGTTTCGGGCAAGAAGTAAAAGGAAATGCTCAACTCTAAAAAGTATCTCAAAATTTATTGTAGCCATGCGCTTTGAGAGACCTAAGTTTCAAAGCTCTCTGTTTGTGACGATATGTGTCGTTTTTTGGATTAGATCGCCGGCTGGCTAGATGTCCATCCTATTTTCCCAAAGAATTGTTTAGTTTTACATGCCTTCTTATGTTCATAGTCATTGATTTAGTTTTTTCCACCTTTCAAGCACGAGAAAATCGAATATTCTGGTGATCCATTGCAAGATTTTACATTGATTCGATTTTTGGATCGCTTTTCGTATCGAAATCCGAAAAAGCGGAAAAACGAGGTTGTTAGTAAATTACCGAAACGGACGTCCTATTCGCCGTGGGCCGTGAAAAATGTGGCCGTTACGTCCGAAGATTATGCGAAAACACCCGCCGAACAAATCCCCGTCGACGAAAAGTTTGTCCACAAGTAAGACCCTAGAGCGAAATTGTCACTGTTGCGAATTGCGATGATTTTTACCATGCTACTTGGTGTTGCTTGAGAAAATTTTTCGTTTAGTTTTTCTCCAACTTTTTCCGAAAAATGTTTAACATATAACATATGTTTTGAAAATCGTCCATTTCTTCATAGATATATCACAAGTTTTGGCGTTGGTGAACTAAACAACAATGTCGCTGGTGATAACGACGATGACGATGGAAGTAGCGTGAATAGTGAGGAATTCAACGATGAATTGGACCGAATGAAAAAAGTGAAAAGAAAGAGAAAATGATGCATAGCTTTTTTAGAATAAAGATGGAAATCATGTTTTTATTTCTGAGACTTAAGGTGTAGATAGTGCTGCTTCTTTTTTAAAAGCTTTCACTCAACTTGGACCTAATGAATAGCCTTCATGCCGGAAGGGTGATAGGTATTCTGCTACCCCCCGTATGATGTGTGCTTTTTGGTGCATTCCGGCGCTCGCTCGCACAACATGCGTAATTCACTTACAGTCTCTTTTGTACAAAATGCCTGTAAGCTGAGAAATAACAAAAATTAGAGTCGTCAAAATCTTTTACACGAAATATTCATTCATACCTGTACTTGTGGTAGGTATTGGGACCCCATTGATAACCCCCGCCCCCAACTGATCTGAGGTCTTACGGGTATGCTTTTACCGCAGATTTCTTAACTGAAAAAACACAAATTTCCGGTTCAGAAAAATCGCAAAATTTTTAATTTTCGTATTACACAATGCTGTATTAGATAGAGTACGTAACTGTATTCTTATTTTCTTGAAATGCTGTTGAACTGTGGTGCCGAACTCATCTCAACTGAGCAAAAATCCTTCGGTAAAACAGGAGCATGAACGATTATTAAGATTTTTTGTCATTTTTTAAAATATGTCGGCAACAAAAAATAGACTTCTATTTATAAAATCGTTGTAAATCGGGAAAGAGCAAAAATTATAGTCTGTTTTTTATAAAATGCTTCTCAAACTTGTTTACACAACGCTTTTACTGGATGACCTTTCATTCAAAAAAATGGTGAGGGTCAGTTGCGTATAGGCTCTCAAATTTTCAGTCCTATGCGACATATGGATTAGCAGGAAATGACAAAAAAATTAAATGGTACTTGCTTTCCACTCTCTAATTTACAAGCATTTCAAGAAAAACAGACTATAGTACAGTCTCCGAAATGTTTTACTTCAATTTTTTTCTAAACACTGTTGAAAGTTATTTATGTATGCTCACCAATTGTCATTCCCGTGTGCTGAAAATGGTAAAAATATAAAATCAGTACTTTATTTTACTTTACTCCATTATTAATAAGTAAAATTATAGTATAGTTTTTATAAAATGCTCCAAAATAGAAAAGTGACACAAATCAGTAACTGTCATAAAAATCGTTTACATATAGTTCTTACCGTAAAATTTTTCACTATAAAAATTGCTGAAGATGAGGTCAGTTGCTGACAAATTTCGAGTCCTATATGATATATTTTTAATCACAAAATGTGAAATACTACTTGCTTTCCACTTTCATTATTTGGTAGCATTTCAAAAAATAGACTAGGACTCTATTATTTGCTAGCATTTCAAGAAAAATAGGGTATGTGTACATTAGTTATTACCAGTTCATGATGAGTCAAATTTCTCAGCTAATGTGTTTTTTCGCAGAATGAAAGGACGCAATACAGAAAAACAGACTAGCTAGCTTACATCAAAGTTTATGGGCTATGTATTGCCGTTGCTTAATGGAAAAATGATGAAAGAAAGTACAGCTCTCGAAATCGTTTACACCAAGATTACTGTATGATTTTCTCTCTGAAAAATGGTAATGGTTAATTGAGTAGGCAATTAAATTTCCTGTGCTATAGTTTAGCAGTATATCGAATAAATTCAGAAAGGAATTCAATGTTGGTCTTAGGAGTTTTATACCCATGCTTTTTCTGCTTTTCTAGACAGTTTATCACTCAAAAATTCTGCATGATGTACGCTTTAGCACCGAAATTTCATTATAGTACTTACATATTGGCCACTTTTATGATTTACAAACATAAAACAGGCCTTATTGTTAATTTATCCTGCTTGGTAAAATTTACTCAGCATTAAAAATCTAAAAAAGCGAATTATATTCGTGATGCTAATTTTAACTTTTTTCTTCATCCAATTAATTTAGTCATGATTCATTAATTCTAAATCCCCCTCGTATTCATTATAAACGCAGGGATTAAAAAGCTTTTGTCCACGAAAACATATAGGTCTCGCATAAAACCACCCTATTTCCGCACTCGGGTTTCATTTTATACTTTTCAGCTAAATCTCATCCGATTCGTTTCGTTCTAATTTCATCATTTTGGCTTTAAAAAAAATTTTAATACAAACGACAAACACTGCACCCCGAAGGCGAAAAACAACCGAAACCGCAACAATCCTTCTGCTGCGTTATTTGGTGATCTATATTGAAGCCTCCGGATTTGTGACCATTCTTAATAGTCGCGTTCGAAAAAAATGAAATAAAGACAAGTGCATTACTGTAGAAACTAAGCTATAGATTTCCCCGAACGGCAATTTTACTTCCCAGTAATTTTTCTAATCTGATTCCGTATATAGCGTGTACCCCACAACAGTACGGAACCTTTTTTGTCCTCTCTACTCCCATACGAGTCGGGACGAAGAAGCTTCATTTTTCGTTCAATTCTGATCTCTCGAACATTTTTGTACGTCATACAGACGCTTTAGGACACACGCGAGACACCCTGTTGTTGTTGGGGGAACAATTATCCCTTTTTCTTTTTACTTATGTTATTTTAAAACTAAAAGCGAAATATGTTGATTGCGTGAGGCTTTGAGAGGGAGAAGAAAAAAGCGTTTCGAGTTTCATCTTTCGGAAACTTATTCCATTAGTCATTAGCGTAATGTGCCCAATTGAAAGGATCTTATCCTCGAGTTTGTTCTAGCTTTTTGTGACTTTGAGGGATTTTCGCATAGACGTTTCCCACATGAGCATATAGAAATGTTTTTGGTTATTTTCTGGAATGACTTTTGGTAGTTTAGCTACTGTACAACACAGATGGTCGGTTTGCATATTTAATTTTTCGGCTCATGATGGAAAATACCGAAATCGTATCCTAATAAAGTTACACTGATCGCTTATTCTATCGATTGATTTTGTTTCCACTAACATTTGTACAAACGTGTCTGATAGTTTTGGTCTAATCTCGATCAGAAGCCACAAAATGTACATGTTGAGGATGGAATCAGTAGGTTAAATGACATCATACATGCACAGCATAGAAATTTTGCTGGGGCTCAGCCTGGATAGAGGATGGTATAGAAAATTTTTTTCCGTTCTTGATAACGAAAAAAAGGTCACCTAACATCCAAGCAGCATATTCTTCAACCTATATTAGTCAGATGTGCGGAATTTTTTGCTTGGACAGCACTTTTTGAAGTTTGAATTTTACTTCTTTGGAATCCAGTATGCTTTGTTTTAAAAAATTGGTAAGCTTCAACATCATTTCCAATTTTATGACGACTTTCTCTTCTCTCTTGCTCATTTTCCTTCGTCATCTTATCAATCATTGCTGGGGTGTCAAATCTGCTGGGTGTCGGCAAGAATCTGCTGAAGGTCAAACCCCACCCCAAAAAAACCTCTCACGTGCATGTATGCATGACATCGAAAAGATTTTCCATTCAAGAGGCAATGTGACCAAAAATTCAAAAACACTTTGCAATATCGCGCTATAAGTATGTTCCCCATTTTATTATAACAAATCATTTACTTGAATAGTTTCAAAAAAAGATTGCAGGTACATACCGATCCTTTGTCAGAACTATTGAAAATTGATCAAAAATTCAGGATAACTGCTATCTCAGAAGTCAAAATGTACAAAAGCATATTTGAAACATTCATATATTTTTTCGTTTCTTCGGGCGTGCACAACTGCTGTTTATAAATATAGATAATTAAAATTATCATTATAGGAAAAAAATATATTTGTTTTTGCTGCTAAAAACGCTCGGAAATATTTTGGCTTTTAACTTTGAAAAGTCATTAACATAATGGATTGTTCTCTTTTTAAGAATGTTTTCATCAAGTGTCTTTTAGGCCTACTGTAGCTAAAAGGTTTTTGCTTCTGCAGAAAACATGTAGTTCTAAGCTGTTTCTTAATTTGAGCATTTTAGATATTGATGGATTTAGTTTTTATACTACCCGAGAAAGTTTAGCTCAAATATGTAATGGCTGTAGGTCGGAGTTTGATTTGTATTCTATGGTAGGTTTTCTAGGTTTTGGAATCGTAGTTGAGACTAAAAAACTAGATTCGAAGTTTGTAATCTAATTCTGCCGAGTGATCTGATACAGAATAGTATGTACACGTATTTTTGATTAATACTCATACAGATAGTTTGAAGCCGAAAGCTTCAAGTTATTAAAGTATAACATGTGGGCGTATATCAAACTTTTTCTGTACTCGGCATCTACAACACTAATCTTCTGAATATTAGTAAGATCACCTTTCTCAAAATGCCTAAATGCCTTAGAATGCCTATAATGCATAAAAAAATTGACGCCTAAACTATTACTAATTTTTGGTTTCTTGTGGTATGGAAATGTGGTTCCATGTGGTTTCATGTAGAAATAGAGGTTTTTCGGAAGTTATCACGATTTTGATTAGATAGAATTTTTTGCTGGATGACTTTCTTGACTTTGATTTCTGCTTCCTTCCTTACAGTACTTCTTACTTTTTGAACAGCGCGATTAAAGCAGCAGAGTTCTAGTACCCACAGATTTTGTTTGCATGTCTGATATAAAAGTTGAGACCTTTCAGCTTTGGTTATAGAAAAAAACATATCCCGCAAATATTTTGATACTTTTTGATCGATGCATTGGTATTTACAGCTTTGTGGAAACTCTTCCTCGACCTTCTGTTTTACTGTCATTCCTATTGAAAATTTTATCATTTCGTGGACAATTTAACTAAATGGTGTCATATTTCACTTCTAGCAATACTACTTCCCCCATCGAAAATTAATTCGACTTTCCTTTCGGAAACTTTATGCAACGGAGAACAAGAGCAGCAGCCAGCTGCGATCGCTTCAAACACTCATTTTCCCGATTCCAAAAACGGGATCGTTTTTCAAACTGAAGATGTCCTTTTGTGCATTGAAGACTATGGCTCCATTTACAGAATGAAAAATTTAGAACATTGACTTTTATGTTCGAGAAGAGAGTCGTCTTTTTCCAGCACTTTTTTCTTAGAATATTGAGAATTTATTGCTATAAATGGTTTTTATTGCTATAAATTTAAAAAAACTATATTTCTCTGCTTTGAAGGTCTGATTGCTAATGGTTGCAAGATAAATTATACGCTACAGTAAACGTCAAGAAGGGGAATGAAATGCTTCTGATCTGAAAAAGTTACAAATTGATATAAACAATCGAAAGCGTAAAATGCGCTCGTTCGATCTGTAACGATTGTGAAAATCTATTCTAGGTATTTTCAGCATATTTTCGTTACAGGAGCTCGCCGTTGAAATCATACGTGCTTGTTCCTCTCGACGATATTTTTTGAAACGTGGTTCAAGATTCTATCTAAAATCAATGAACGAATAAGCCAATTTTTAGAACGTCAACTCTATCATTTTCGATGTATACAGACGCATAATTCTAATCTGTAATTTTTTCATCGAGTATGATCTGCTACTTTCAAACCGGACACCGACAGTATATTATGATGTTTCCTAACAAGTAAAGCGATAGCTGCTAAAAAATAATGGCCGGGCTAACAATATTGGTCATTTTATAGTATCAGTCTAAAACATTTTGGCTATTTCGTATTTGCATTCGTATGTAGGATCTGTTGCGTCAAAGCTTTTCGCACGAATTTTGGCTGTTACGACGTCAAGCATCATCATCTTATGTCTGCAGATATAGCAAGGTCTTGAAGCATTATTCAGAAGGGGCCATTGAAAGGCATTGTGCGGAATTGATACTGGCAAGCAAAGTAAAATGCAATCCGCAATTGTTTATGACTGTGATCAAAATGATCAGTTGGCCAAAGTTTGTAAACTTCATAAACTTCGCCCGTTATATAAAAACGTGCTGGCTTTCAGTGGACAGATCTAGCTTCAGAACAGTGCAGAAAATTTAAGGACAAAATTGTTGCATACCTCGAAAAATTCGAAATCCCTTTCCTGGTTCACTCGTGCATAACTCGATTTGTAGAAATGATAGTCTGACTGTACAATGATCAATAATCTCTGCTCTGAAAAATTCAATTTTTTTAATGGATTCAATGCTTCCGGGTCAGATTTTTTTCGATTGGTTGTCTAGCATCGCAGTTGTTGATAAGCGTTTTAGCATGCACAAAAAATCAATTCGTACATGAGATCACAATCTGAATGCAATAAACTTGATATGGATTCCCCGTGTTGGTTTATGAGTGCTTCCTGGATACAGAAATAATCTCTTTTTGAATTTTTTATGAATTAAACCTGCAGTTTTACAGCTTGTTCGGATATTTTATGTTCATATTGTAATACCCTTTTTATTTCCTCATGTCGAAAACGATTTCCGTTCGTATTACATTTTCGTAGAAGCTTCAAAAGTACATTTTCACTATATGTAGAATATTACCCGCTTTTGGAACATTAGCCCCAGTAAGTCTTGGATTAAGCATGATAAGAATGTGTTTGCTTTTATGTAACCCTCGAGGCAGGTCTCTTCATTAGTACGACAGCAACGATTCTAGAAATAACTATTTCTGAAACTAGCATATTTACAGAGAATCGTTATTTTTAAAAACTGATCAACGAGCCAATTTTAGAAACATTTTTGGTTTCTTAGGTCATAAATGTTGAATTTAACTGTTTTAAAATAGATATTTTTCTAGCTATACGTTCCAAAATTTAATTAGTAATGTGCTTCGTCGTTCTCCCACATGATTCACAGGCTGAGTATCGTCACATTTATATTTTGATACGAATTTTCACTGCGTTACTTCCTTCCCTAATAGCTACACGATTTTCGGGCTACAGAAAATTTTAGAGTCTTATCAACAAAATTGTCGATCCATTCCTTGAATGAATGAACTATACAGAGTCAATGAATCAAACACAGAGACTTTTGGCTTAGCCATTTCTTGTAGTGATCTACCTGCTGAAAATTAAACAAAAGTTAAACTTTGATCTCAAAAATAATTTTGCAACCGACTCTTTGATATCAGTATTCAGGTGTAGGAATTTACTCCCTTCCTAGAACTATAGTCTGTTTTGTATAAAATGTTGGTGAATGGGAAATTAATAAAAAGTACTTACCGCCCTCATCGTTTACAGAAGCTTTTACTGTAAAAGTTTTTACTGAAAAAATAGAAAGGGTCAGTTGAGCAGGCTCATAAAGTTCCAGTTCTATGCGACATACGACTTGCTGAAAAGGATAAACATATCAAACAGTGGTTGCTTCCCAGTCTCATTCTTGTTACAGCAATTCAAGAAAAGACAGACCATAATTAGCGTCTTCTATTCTTGACCACCAGAGCCTAATACTGAATATCACGTTTCAACCGCAATGGATCCAAAGCTTTAAATTAATCGAGTCAACTCTGTCTGGATTCTGTTGAATTCAGTAGCTCAGTTGTTCAATATTATTGGATTTGTACTTACTTTTGTTTTCAAAAATCTAGAGAGATGGTGCGAAGAAAGATGTTCATGAAAGTAATAAACAACCTGCGTATACGGATACCTTTTCTTCTCGAGTTGACTGTAGCAGTTAGGCGAACAAATTGAAAAAAAATTCGGCCTACGATGCAGGCTAATTGTCTGCTCGCTGATTTCTGCGGTTTATTTTGTTGGTTTGCTTTCCGAAGCTTATTTGAAAATGAACAGATTATGAAGTTTAACAATTTTTTAACTAAAAAAATGTACAGTAGAAGGCATGTATAAACGATTTTGAAAACAGTATTAATTTTTGTCTATTATTTACATGCATTTTGTAAAAGCAGTGATTAGCAGTCCAGCGGTTATTTCACTGGATTTGTTAGGGGTAAAATTTTAGTATTTATGTTTATGTCGAACGAAAATTTTACATTTCATGTAATATTGAACTAATGAATACTCTATTTATTTTTAAATCAATACAACAGGAATCCCATGAAGGCAGCTTTTTCGTTGGAAAAGATTAGTAAACTATTATTTAATCGATGAGCACTGAGCATCAAACAGAACAGCTGAAAACTTCCTTCAATAGCTCGGTTAAGCCGTCAAAATTTTTGGAGTAGCACTCAAGTTCGACACAGTTCTTTTCAGACCAACAGTTGATAAGCATCACGAGATTTTTCTTATGATTTTGGCCTTTTTATTATCACGAAAAAATATCGCGTTTTTCTTTAGTATAAAATTTTTCATTATGAAAAGTGCATATCAAATTAAGCCTACTCTTCCAGTATATGGCTGCAGTCCAAGACTGGTATAAGAGGTTATGCATAAAAGTCACCAAAAAACCGCAATCATTTTCGAAAATTTCAGCATTTACTGTAAGACTGCTGTATCATTCATGAGACTATCAAAATGGAAAATTATTTTTTTGCGTAGTATAATTCGAGTATCTATAGTCTGTTTTTCTTGAAATGCTTCTAAATAATGAAAGCGGAAAGCAAGTAGTATTTCAGATTTTCACGATTTGCGGATGAACAATATATCGTTTAGGACTGGAAACTTGTGAGCACACTGACCTAACCTGTAACAATTTTTAGAGTAAAAAATTTTACAGAAAGAGCTCTATGTAAATGATTTTGACGACAGTACTGATTTGGGTCACTTTTCTATTTGGAAGCATTTTATAAAAAACAGAATATAACTCAGAATTTATCGTACCGACAGAAGAGATGTAAATTGCATACTGTCCTTAAGCTTTGAGCAATTAGTAAGTTCATTAAAAACGCGGAAAAGAATTTTTGGTAGTTTGAAAATATCTGGGAACTTGAAGCAGTTACAATATTACCCTGTTTATCGTACCATCGAATCTTTAGCATTCCATATTTGAAATTTGCTATGCACTTGAGAATTCTGTTGTTTTTTCGTTTTTACGTTGTTATCCTCAAGCCTTGAAATCTTCGGAGAAACTTCATTATTATCATTATATTTTCGTGATTTGCTTGCATCCCCATTTCCCCCGTAGAAACCGTCGCAAAAAATCGAGATGCGTCAAAACATTCGTTATTGGTTTGTGGTTCTATTTATCCTCGAAATGTCAAAATATTTACAGAATCGATCAAAATGGCCCCTTCAGTAAAGTTCGACGTTATGCATAGATCCATTTCGTTTCTCTTCTATATTCTTACGATGAGCGTTCTTCGCTTTTCTGAAATTTATAGCTTTTGCCCACTTTCGTCGAGTTTTTGGGCTAAAATCGTCGTGATGTACACGAACACTTGTTTGTCTTGTGAGTGTTGGTTTATTTTTCTACGGGAATGTGCTATCATTAATCTGTTATTTTTGATTGAACCATACGTTTGTTAAAACGTACTAATGAATTATGAATTCGAGTGATCAAATAAATATTCCATGTTCGCGTGCAAGAAAAACCCTTCAAAAGGTGCTGCACAAGGCATATGAGTACAGTAATGCTCATTAAACATTCCTTATATTGCGTTGTGTAGCAATTGAATAATTTTGAGTGATCCTGTATACCATAAATCTTCACCTATAAATCACGACTTATACTCCAAACATAGGGTCTAAAATTGCAACTTTATGCTCGGTGGCGACTTATAGATGAAACAAGCTCTTTAATCAGATCAAATTTATTTTGATCAATAGCAAAAAACGAAGTATCGTTTCACATTTCATATTCAGAATCCGATGAGACCTCAGGTTCGGAACCTGTTCGGAATCACGTTTTTAAGCGAATTCATTTAGTTAAAAAATCTACAACAACAATGTGGAATTTTCTAGAAAGAACTACTGTTATTTTGGTGGACTTATAGGCCAGGGCGAATTAAAGGTGAATCCTAATTTGGATGCGACTTGTACTCGAGGGAGACCTATAGTCGAGGGTGACTTATAGGTGAAGATTTACGTTAGTTTGTTCCGGTAGGCACGATTAACAGTCACACCTATTTTCAAAATAGATTATAAGAATCTATAGTTTGTATTTTATAAAATGCTTCTAAATTGAAAAAGGACAAAAATCAACTATGCTATCGAAATTGCGTTCACAGGGCTTTCACAATAAGATTTTTCGCTCTAAAAATCTTTAAAAGTTGACTGAATAAGTTCACAAATTTTCAATCTCACGTGATGAATGATTTAGCTGAAAATTGTAAAAATCTAAAATATTACTTGCTTTCCTCTTTTATAATTTAAAAGCATTTCAAGAAAAACAGACTATAGACATAGCCGATAGTACGATTATGACGACCAAAAATCTGACATGCAGGACGAATCACATGCTCAATCCAGAAAATTGATAACCCAATTCACGGATTCCTACCATTACAGAATAAAACGACGATGACCAACCCCTAACCGACGCTGATCAGTGATGGGCGCACCAGGGAGACACTAAACAGACATTTTTCAATAAAAATGAATAATAATACACCACTGGCTTAAACCTTCCATTTCTAAAATTACATGTTATCTTCTCCTCGAAGAACCAAGTAGAGTATATTTTAGAAGCCTGATGGTTTGTTACAGTAAGAATCATACTTGATCAGAATGCAAGCTTTTTTTTATTTCCGCATCCATGAATTCTTGCGGATAACACAAAAGACACATCGTGAAGTTTAGTTTTACCGATGCGACCCAGAAATGAATGCACCTATTTA
Organism: Romanomermis culicivorax; assembly: GCA_963922205.1. NCBI lineage: Eukaryota > Metazoa > Nematoda > Enoplea > Mermithida > Mermithidae > Romanomermis > Romanomermis culicivorax. The sequence continues at coordinate 687,912 of CAWUHX010000148.1, forward strand.
CAGTATTCACAGAGCCATTGAAAATGTGGCTAATACCATTAAGCGGGGCAAGGCGTAGAAAAAAGTGAACACTGGTGGAATTGAATCACAAATGGCAATTGCTTCTGAGTTGTATCGAGCATTTGCATCACGGAGTAAAGTGTCTTCTACTGCATGTTGATTTTAGCTTTTTGGACTTCAATATTGCAGTGTTCAACATCTAAATCGTTACTTGAGACGAGAAATGACTTGTCTTTGTGATCACATTTCATACTACTCACTTTCACAAGGTGTGGGACGTCCTTCACTCAATGTTTCACACTTATGTAGTAAAAAAGCTATTGCCTCTAATCAAAGACTGTAATAAATACATAATTAAGAACTAAGAATGTCTAGCAGACTGTTCACATTAGACATAACATATTTTTGAGACTATTTCTTCGATTTCTTCAAGGCTGACGGTAGAAAAGAATTGTTAGGGAATGAAAAAAACACCTATAGATTAGTTCAGACTAGCGTTGGTCAACTAACCCAGAAAACATGAAATCAGATTTTCCACTATAATGCACACTTTGATGATTGATTATCCTTCGAAAAATGACGAAGATTGGAAAATAAAATGGAAATCGGACATTACTTTTTTTGGAGGGTGTGCTAATTTTGTTCAATCTGAAAACGTATCCAGAATACTTGTAAATTTTTTAGACTTATTAATTTAAAAAAAATTTAATTTAGGAATGTAAAAGTTTTCTGAAATAATATCTGCCACTAATCCACGTGTTCATACATAAGCTCACGGACAGCAATAGATGCAGACGTGAAACCTTTGCATTTTGATAGGAACAATTGATAAAAAAAATTTTTCATGTGCTTGCAGTTTTTTCAATGTTTTGGGATTTTAGGCTGATAACATTTTTTAGCGCTTTTGGCGAAAAATACAGATCGCCGATCAATTCTATAGACAATGTTAAGATTTACGGACCAAACGCTGCCCTTTATTGGTCGCGAAATCAAATTATAGATGAAAATTCTATTGTTTGCACATTCATTCAAATTTTAGGTCAATTAAGCCACCTACAACATTACTCAAGGTGCTACGGGAAAACAAAGTCACCAACATCTGTAATTTGAGGACTTGAATACTCTTTCCCTTGTGATACTTGCTTTAGACTCTGATTTTCATTCAACGATACTATTGAAAATATACTATGTTAACTCGATAGAAGCAATTACTCATGCGCTTCTACTTCAAAATGCATAACCGCATGAGTGTTTTCTAAATTGGTCATTCTGCATAATTTATTATCAAAATTGGAATATAGCTTGCTGAAAGAACATAAAGGAGGGATAATTTTCATGTCCACGAATAAATACCCAATTCTCTGAACATTCCTATTTGTATAACGTTTCATTATAGCCCTTATGTTCCGAATAAAATATTTAGCAAAAATTCAGGTGCATTTGGAATTTCAGTTTGTGTCGATGTACCTCATAAATTAACCTTTTAGAATATGGGAAGAAAATACGTGGAAACTGGATGAAGAATGTGCAAAAAATTTTCCTTTCATTTTCACTTTTGGAAAAAATAAATTATCTCCCGACCAGGTGCAGCGTTTTGAGCGAAAATCTGTTCAGGCAAATTTCGTCTGTCAACTTTTCCTTACGTTGGTATATAATTTGTTTTACTCTAACTTTCGTTCGGTATAATTTTCAGTCTAGGAATAAGTTGCCGCCTCATCTATTTCGAACAGTAACAATATCCTCATTAGCATAAATCCGCCAGGATTCAGAGAAACTCAATTTTTTTTGTGGGATTCCTGCGCACTCACTGTGCATACTTTGAAATCGCCGGGGGAATAAATTAACAATTTTTGTCACCTGATTTGAATTTTACGTAATGAATTTTTAATCGTCTACACGTATAGCATTACAAGTGCTAATTAATTCAAATACATCCTACGTACTGTTGCTATGGTTGTGGAAGTCGTTAACAAGAAATGAGTCTTACAATGTCTGCTGCTTTGTGAGATAGTATACCAAGGTGTGACATTTCTGACAAATTGGTTGTGCTGAGGATTTTTGCCGTCAGACAATGGAGGCGGTCGACCACAAAAATTTGCGCTTTATGGAAGACATGTGTGATTTTCAATATGCGGTTTAACGCCAGCTAAGGACCATAGCATGCTTTTACAAATTAGTAAATCTGAAAAGGACAAAAACTTGTAGGGTAAATATGAAATGGCAGATGTTAGCATGATAGCGACGCTATTAGAGATGGGGAACTGTAGTGTAGTCACAAAAATTATCGTGAAAAAACCATAATGAAAAAATTTTCCAAATCTCTTTTCAAAATTAATAGAATGGGATAGAATAGATAAACTTTACGCAATAATTTTACTGAAACTATAACTGTAGTCATTCATTTATTATAGTGCATTCGATTAGCCACAGACATTTCAATGTTACACTCTGATCATGTTTGCCATACGTTGTTTGCACATCAACTTTCATGGATGTTCTGAACAATTGACCTGATCTATGGGAACTACAGTGCATGCGTAAACAACGTATGTTCGCAGTGTGGTGTTTACATTTTCAAATGCATGCAGTCTATCAAATTCCACGAAAATTCCAGTGCGTATTATCCATCGTGGTTCAAAGCACAGAATTTTCTCGTATACACAGCATCTTTCTATTTGCATCCAATCATCGAATGTTTATTTTATCAAACTTCGGTTACAACTGGTTCCTTAGATCATAAATTATCAAAGTTACCATTGTGCACAATATTGCGCAATTTTTTGTAAACTAGGCATACTGGTCGAAAATAATCCGTATAACATTACTCAGGTTGCTATAGGCTATCGAACGGGATATAATCATGAGACTTAACTACGGAGTGAAATTGTTCAAGCATACTGTCCATTATAGTCTGTTCTTTATCAAATGCTTGTAAAGTGAAAATTGACACAGTCGTTGAAATCGTTTACACAAACTTTTGACCTCAAAATTTTTTACTCAAAAAAATGGTTAAAGGTTCGATGAGTATGCTCACAAGTTTTCAGCCCTAATAACATACAGTTTAGCTGAAAATCTTAAAAATCTGAAATATTACTTGCTTTCCTCTCTTATTATTTAGAAGCATTTCAAGAAACACAGACTATAGGTCATGTAAAAGATCATTTGAGTTGTGTGGAGATGAAGTAAATGAAACTAAGATAGGCCTTCAAAATGTTTGTAAGTTAAGGTATGACCAGAAGAAGGTCTGTATATGTATAGAATCGTTGTCACGAAGTTTGTACTGTAGAAATCTTTACTCGGCAGCTACTTGTTTTCCAGTTTCGTTATTTACCAACATTGTTGGAAAAACAATATAAATATGAGTAGAAGGAACGTGTGTTTCTATTCTTTTTCTCCTTGAGTATACGGCATCAATGCGGCGCATCATTTATTACTTCTTCAAATTCTGATTTACCTCAAACTGGCCAATTATCGTGTCTTATTTCCTAATCAAAAATGCTCATTCCTATGAAGAATAGCAGTTTACTTTCAATTTTTTCTACCGAAGCTGATCATTAATAATTGACTGTCGGGAAGAGAACAAATTTTTTTTATCGTAAATTTCGAGCTGACAAATTTCCTTCCCCCTCAGTCTCTGTAACTACATACCGATTGATCAACTGGCGGAAAAAATGGTAGTTGGTACAGTAATTTTGCGTACATGATATCAAATTTATACAAAACCAAACAAAAAGGAAATGGGGAAATATGATAAGGATAAGATGTATCCAGGTATATAAGTTTTGTGATTACATTTCTTTCTTTTGTTCAATCGTTTTTGACAATCTGGTAACGAGGTGCAGTAATATGACCAAGAATTTTTTTCTTACCCCATCCCTGGTGTCTAACATTCGTCTCAATTTTTTTTTGTTTCCGCTTTCATGATGTAGTATTACATGCTTACGTATATAAACATGCAATCCCCAATGTTGCGAAATTCCCGATTTATCGCTTTTTGCTTCGGAGGCTAATTTTTTTATTTATCAGATTTTGAATATAACTTGGAACTTTTTATGACGTTAGCCGGATGCAACTTGCCTGATAAGTTCCGCGGCAAATCAGTGGATAGATAGTCAAGGTACCCACGCCCGGCATAGAGTACTTCGTGCAGTCTCAACAATTTAAGTAATTAGTTTCAAATACTAGAGGATGGAGACGACTATAGAAGAATGATTGGTCGTATTGAATTAGGAGTAAAACTATGGCTTTTTGCCGTGTATGACTGCTGTATATTCGAGTTTTCATTGCCATATTTTTCTGCGCCGCACCTGTCACATCGAATGATTGACGTGACTGCAGCCGAAAGCTATACAGTAAACTATAGTTAATTATAAATAATTTTGAGTTCACAAAATTTCAACATTATTACACTCTGGAACTGGCGATGCAGGTTTTAGTTTGAATTAAAAACCTTGCAGTTCTGCGTTGGCTAGCAGTAGGATACAATCTGTCAAATTTATAGATCAGCACCTTATATACTTTTTAATTTTCGAACATAAATATAGGAGTTACATACTGCAGTTATTTAAATCTTACAAGGAAAGTTCTCCAGTTTTAAATTTCAGATATGAAATAGCACTTGCTTTCTATTCTTAATAATTAAGCATTTCAAGAAAAATAGACAATACACTAACACTCACTGAAAGTATTCAATGTTCTATGAAATGCACATTCCTGAACTTCGATCGAATTAAAGAGCTCACAGATCGGAAATTGTATGAAACCACGCTGCCGTCCTGTGAGAAACTTTTCTGTTACCATTGAATTGTATCGAATGCGATTTTCTACTTGCCCTTCCATTGTTTAGCACAATTGTACATGTCTCAGAACATTGATTAGGTTCTTATCGGTCATCGAATGCATCGAATAGGTATGATTTCAGAAGTTACACTTGACGATCCAGTCTTGTTACTGTAAACCAGCTTCGTACACAGACATTGCTAATCAGATTATAGTGGCTATGCAACGCAGTAATTTCGGGTTTTATACCTAGAGTCTGCATTTTATAAAATGCTTATGAATTGAAAAATGACAAATGATAAGTACCGCCCTGAAGATTATTGACCCAAAGCTTTTACTGTGGGACTTCTTCAAAAATATTATTGGTTTATTGAGTAGGCTGACAAATTTTCAGTCTTGTGGGAGGCATTGTTTAGCGATAAGTTGTAAAGATATGCAATTGTAGTACTTGCCACTCAATATTTACAAGCATTTCAAGAAAAACAGGCTCCTGGGTTCTTGATGAACTGACATTTCGCTGTTTTGCAGCTCTTTTGATCATAAGAATTGTGTTTTAACGTCAATTTCGGTCCATTGCATGCGCTAAAACGTTTTCGAGATTTACATTGCTGAGGTTCGGCATAATCGAATTCACTATCATTCGTATTTCTGTCAACTTCAGTGTAATGATTCCCAGGCGGAAAAATGATCAGAGTTGTATAACTTCAGAAGGTCGGGCACATTACTTGACAACTTTAGCATTCACATCTGTAGATCTCGAAGTATAATAAGCTACCAGTTTGTCCGAATAGGTCATTCAGAAGTTTCACTCTTTTTATCGAATTCAATCGATTAAATGATTGATATGATTTGTACATTGCACACCTCAGAAATTTCATTGGAAAAATTGAACTCTTTGTTTTCAAATTTCAGATCAGTCTAAAATCGGTCTCAAGTGCATTGGTAATTTCCAAGCAGAAACCAATTGATGGTTGCCGAAATATGGCGACTTCATTGCAATGTACAAGTTTAGATATTGTGTTGAAAAACTTAATGACGACTTTTCAGGACTCAAACCTGATGAAAGCACGTCCTTGTTTGCAGCGAAAAGTCAGGAGTCCGTAAATCACACCTAGGCATAGGAGAAGAGACTGAAATCATTCATGTCGTATATCCAAATCCACGTAGCCGGCGCGTCAGGAAAATAACGTTCGTTGAGGGGCTCGAACCCTCGACCTTTTGCATAAAAAGCATACGCGCTGCCCACTACGCTAAAAAAGCCATGTGGATGGTTCGGAAATTTTGGTTCTAGTGGTGGTGGTGGTGGGTGCGAAGCATGCCGCTTGATGAATAGCACCGCTAAACATTCCCGAGATGAGCTTCAGTTCAAGACTTACTGTCAGACGATTCAGGGGACGAACAGTCAATCACAACTACAGGTTACTAGTACAGAGACAGAAGTCGCTTACATTTGTCACTGAGACCGAAACAGTCGCAGCCATTATTTTAGGACAGCCGTATTACTGCTTTGCGTTTATAAGCGCACTAAATAGTTGACGTAAACACATGGATTTACAAAATTCGGCCATTTTATCCTGATTCGTAATTATAACAGTAAAGTAAAAATCAGAGTTCAATTATTGTCTAAAATTTTACATTCAGTCCAGATAAAGGACAAAACATATTACTGCACGAAAGTTGTTAATTAATGTTTTAGGAGTACAAACTTGCTATCAAGCATTTTTTGGATTTATAAACGGAACAAAAATTAGAACGCTTATGTGTGTATCGTAGATGGGTTAAAAGATCAGGGCTGACGATCGTCTTGTTGAACAGAAGTCAATGGATAATTTATGTATGAGCTGATGGACATGCGTTTCTTCGAAATTATAAAAACATTGGAATGGCTCTATCATCCGTAAGATCAACGTAATTATTTTCTTTCTTTACGGGTGCGTCTTTTCGTAGAATCTCTGACCTTCGTTGAGCGTTTTCTTCCGATTCTTTTCTTCGCTTATCTCATGATTTTTACCTACATCTATGAAAACCTGCTTATTTCGACATCGAAAATTATGACTCTTCAAAGGTCTGTTTTTCTACAAAAAGCTCATTAAAATGTAATCAAGTAATTAGCCGACAACAAACTATGTGTTTGGATGTCAGGTTGATACTTCGATGCAAAAGGTCATAATGATGCATAAATCTCGAGAGGGTGAAGAATGTTATGGAAATTCCGCTCACGACGCCTAGTTGAATGGATTTTCAATATTCATAAATGTGGTGAGCACGTTTTCGCCTTCATAAACAGTCGCGTGATCGGATGACCACACGTAAGTGGAAAGTTCTAGGAGAAACAAGACCCAGGTTGAATGGTATTTTCGTAGATTTGAGGACAGTTACTCAGTTCTAAAAATGTATCGTGGCTTAAGTTAAAGAGAAACATTGTGCGGGAGTAAAATTACTATTTCAAGTGTAAATTCTGGAATTGCATATATAAGAAATACATTAGTTAGTCCACAGCAAATGAAACAATGCTAAGCTAATCGTTTTTTCCATGCACCTTCTGTACACAGAAATTTGCACAAATATGCAAAGCAATAGGAAGTTGGACCTGATCTAAGGAAGTGCAAAACACGCAAATATGTATCTTCGCATTTAATAGAATCAGCTAGTGCTATGAAATTATAACCTTTCAAACTCAAACGAAATTCGGAATTGGGTATTTCAGAAACTGTAATATCGAATGCATGTTTTGTCATTTACAATGCTCCAGTGATTGCTGAGATCAGATATATGCAATGTTTATATTATTTACTACATTTACTAGAATTTCTGAACAAAGCCTACGGGTTTAAGCAATAGTGACAATATTTTATTCATTTGGAAATGATCGATGCGGCGAGGTCGCAGTCAAACTTTTATTCAAGATCATGGAAGTCTCGTTGAGTCAATTCAGCAAATTTTTCCTTCCTGGTGCGGTCTCCTTGATGATCATTCTTTTCAACCATTTCAAAATTATCGAAACTGATTTCCTGATCTATTGTTATGTTGCTTTTCTCACAGCTCCGACCGCTACATCGATCGTTTCAAAATGAGTGGAATATAATGTAACGTTACTCAATTTGTCATTGGGCTATCGAATGCACCATTACATACATTTTTTCGAAATTTACAATAGGGGTCCAATCACTAGTTCAATCAGTGCATGTTTATCAACTGTATGGCGTTCAGCTCCGAATCAAAATTTCCGATCCTTTAGCAAAGTTAATTTAAAATGAGGAACGTAGCGAAAACCAAGTAAGTAGGTTGAATTTGATGTAAAATTTTCAATTAGTGGAGACATTTATACTGTAGAAAAAAACTAAATTTTTTCATTAGAGTGGAAAAAGCCAAGGTCATTGAAAAAACATCATGCTTATCCACTGTTCATTTGAGCAGAACTGATTTTATACCAGAATACTACTTGAGAAATTTCAACCGCTTAGTTGCTAGCCAAATTATTGAAGAAAATTTTCAGCTGCTCACTGACGAAAATTTTTCGACTGATTACAGTAATAAGCCTACTAGTTTTTCCGTTTGGAACTTACTTTCGCATGATAGCTGCATCGCTCATTTCAAAATTTATGGAGTATAGTACAAATAGACTTAAAATAGTACCTTAACGTGACTCCAATTCTGTACATTCTCTTCCTCTTACTTTTTTTCGTATAGTAGACGTATGTAGACTTTTTGCTAATTAAGGCACCAGTTCACATATATACGAACGATCTCGTACTTCCGCAAAATTTGATGTATTAGCTGCAATTTTCTGTTTTATGCACACTGAGCACAGTCTTCGTGGAAGTTTTCTGTAGGAGAATATAATAAAAGTGGTATCTATCTGCCCTGTATGTTGTACTTTACTGCACATGTACAAAAAATATCTGCCATGTTTGAATTGATCCTTGTATTTCTAAACTTAAATTTTCTGAATGTGAATCTGTATTTTTTAATGATATGTGAATTGATATCTGAATGAAGCATCAATAATTTCATAGAAGTTGGTACCATTACTGACTGCAGTTGGTTGACTGTTATTGAATAAATTTCTAAAGTTCCATCTCCATTCTAACACTATTACAAAGATCGATTTTCGGTTGTTATTCAAGAGTTTGAAATAGATAGCTCATCTTTGATAGTATTGAATGTTTCCCAAAATGAGACCTAGCGCCCATATGTATTGGTCCTGACATCAGGACTTTGTTGCATCAAAGTTGCAATCTCAATTTTGTAGGTAGTAAGAAGTCAAAGTGAATATTGTTTGAATGCACTTTTAGTAGAGCGGATCGGAAATGTTCCTAGAGCTGACAAGCTCCAAAGACTGGTTTATACAACATCCAGTTTTATACATCCAGGCTTACATGTATTTTTTACAAGGAACCCTATTAACGAGAAAAGAATTGTGTGGGGGAATTTATTTAAATTTTATTTAAATTTGAAAATAAAATTTCACATATATTCACATATATCCTTAAACAATATTTTTAAGGGCCATCGAAAGCATAATAGAATTTAAAATAAAAACTTATCCTTGAAAACTGCTGCAAATGTCGCAGTAAGAAAAATTAGATGGATGTTCTACAATAGAAGTTAATTTCAAAAATATCCTTATCAACTCACTTCTCAAATTACGAGCGAAAAGCGTTAAATTACTCCTTGCGTCCTGATGTAAAATTTTAGAACTCCGGGGTCAATTTATCAAAAGAATTAACCCACAGACAATGGAGCTTATGTGAACAGCATATGGAAATTCGATTCAAAAAATCCACAAAATCTTTGCCTCATTTTTATCTATTTTCTAAACTTTATCCACATTCTGGGAAAGCTAGAATGTTAGGGAATCCCTTCATGGCAGCTCGGTTTTAAAAGGGATTCAGCGGCAACGGCTTAATTGTCTTAATTAGCCGCCGGCACAGCTGTGTAGACTTGGAGCTGTGGAAATTTATGGCTCATTCTGATTGAATTATATACCAACTATATATTGCAAAAAGTGCTAAATTTCCCGCTGAAAAAAAGCGTCATTCTAGAGTGAGGGAGAAAGAGAGCGATAGAATTATCGTTTTTCGTTTTGTGAAACAGTTGTTCTGCAAACTTTTTGTTGTTTTTTGGAAAAATATGTTTAGTTTTAGGCGACAGGGTATCTCGAGGACACCTGCACGCTTGCACCTAAATATTATGAATTAACTTCGTCAGATTGCTATCTTATCAAGTTGATTAGTAAAGTTTCTTGAGTATCGACTATTTCCAGTCTCACTGGAACTTTTGTATCGAAGATTATTGAACGCTCCAACAGTAAGTTTTTCTTGCTATAATAAACTATAAAACATTCTTTAATAACTAATAATCTTGTTCATCACATTTCAGAATGTTTGGGAAAATAGGACAATGATTAATAAAAAATTATCCACTTTTTTCTCCATTTTATTACAATATTTGTAAATTATCAAACTGAAAAGCTTTTTAATAATTTCCTTCTTCGCCACATATCATATCGTATTGGGTATTCGTGATCTCACTCAAATAAAAAGAGAGATTTTTCGGTTGGAGAATGTTACACTAACAGCTTTTTAGTAGCAACTTGATGCATATGGCCACTATTTTACTCAAGTATTACAGTATCTGGCTTTTTATGAATATATTCGTTAATCTAATTATTCTCTCCTCCATAAGTGTGGAAATAAAGTCCACATATATTATTCTCCTGACTTAAAATTTTTTTCTTAGCAAAGTGACTGGAACACTTTTTTTTTGTTGGGTGTTTGAGTTTAAGTATTTTTTTCAGTATGTTTTATTATCTAATTTCTAGTTATTATTTAACTAAATTTATACATTAAGCTTTCACATAGACTATTGATCAAAATTGACACTATTACTGAAGAGGGACGACTGGTTTGTATAAAACCTGCTACTGCTCCATTATTCACTTTTTGTTTGATATTTGTATTTTGGCATTTGTTGGTTTGAACGTTTCTTGACTTTTCGACAAAATTCAAGTACCTGCTAAAAAATGTGGTTATTGAATATTCATTCATCTGTTTCCCTTAATTTTGGCGCAATTTTCATAAACGTACTCTAATTTTTTCAACGAAGTTGCTTTCGTGCATATTTTAATAGTCTGTTTTTTATAAGATGCTCGCAAATTATAAAATTAGCAAGAAAAAGTATTTCGAAATTTTTACACACTGGAATTTCAATTGAATATCCGCTTGCTATGACAACTCATTATTAATGAAAGAATTGAGGAGTATCACGAGTTATAGAATCTTCCTATTTTAATTAGTTATGTTTAAGCATCATGCTGTAAAACGTCACATTAGTAGAGGAAATTGTTAACAACAAGGCTAATTGTCATTATTTATAAATTTCACACATCTTCCTTTACCACTGCTCGTATAGTCTTTTATTACACTTATTCCAGATGATCATTCTGCTTTCATTTTTATTCATCATTTCATTTGATGATCGGGCTGCTATCCTGCATGTCTCATAAAGATTAATTTTCATATCTATGGCAATACACATTCCTTATGAGAAAATGATCAACAATGTGCCGTCATACACCAACTCGTAAAAGTTTTCCAATACCCTGGAACGTAAAATTATGTTCGGAAACGTCACACCTTTGGGTCCTAATGTATAAAGTAGGGTGCGCTGCTAGGAAATTATGGTTTTTCTTTATCACCATCATCATTCAAGAAACATGTTGATTCGATGCTTGATTATATTTCGTTTTTCCTTGTACAAAAACTAGACACTTGCTTAACGGTAACAGATCACTTATTCTATTTTCTTTGCGTATTCGTTGCATAAACTGAGTGATGGACGATCATTCCCACTGCTTCATACATCAGTTACTGTGGCCTACTTTTTCTGTGATGAGCCCCAACATAGTCAACATAATCTGTGAATTTTCATGTTCATGAATTTGATTTTTGTTATAAAAGTACTAGTCATGCTATTCTTCACGCAGGCATCTGACATTTCTTATGAATTTGCGATCACTATTATCATTAAATATATTTCGTGTTGTGTTTTCCGATAATAATTGGTCGCAAAGTCATGACGGATCAAATTTTGGAGATGTGATACCTCAACCAGCTGTCGAAAGTAAAAATTGGAAGTTGGCATACTTCACTGTAGAAGACGAATGATCAAAAAGAATGAAATTAAAAAATTCTGATTAACTATTGGGTGGTTTCTCAACGCGGTTCTTCACATGTTTGTCTGGAATGATAATGCATTCGACGCAGAATTTTAGGACAGACATGATGCGATAATATTATCGAAATACCTGCAGTAAGAGACGAAACTTATCGAGAAAAACTTCACTGTTGTTTTCTTGTCAAATACGTATTTTTACAAACTATAGTTGAAAATTGAGGAAACTACTTTAAACATGAGCTAATTCTGACAAATTCACGTTGCCCGATAGAGAATTGATTGGTCACTACATGAGCACATAACATTTGATCCAGTATTCTATTTCCATTGTGAGGCCGAATGCGACGATGTTTCTTGGGATCATATGACGATAGTAAACAAGTCTGAAGTTCCAGCGTCTGTGATATTCATACTTCGTCTCATTATAAATGAAACGAAATTTGTAACTGTGGTCATTTATAAAATGTGGATAGTCTGTTGGAGTTATTTGAATGTAACTCCTTACAACAAGAGACATGCCCGGAACGGTAGATTTTTAAGCTGAAACTTCTGATTAAAATTTTCATATATTTATTTTCCGAATCGCACAGTTCATAGGGGTCAAGCAGCGATATAAAATACTTGCTTACGGGCAGAAGTTCCTCTCTACAGTGGTATAACGAACTGGGAAAAGTATGCAAGACGAGAGAATTTCTCAAAGAACGATGGAGTAATGAAAAAAAAATTATGACTCAGTGTGCCTCGAGCTGATCTTTGTAATATATCACTAATGCAACTATTCGTTTTGCAGGATTGACGACAGACTGTTTATTCTTAAAACATTGAATTTGCATAGAAAAATCCACTCTTGTTTTTGCTTTATCAGTTACTTATAAATTTTAATTTTTACATTACTTAGTAGTGAGGTAAATGCATTCAATTTTTGAGTCTTATATTGGTAGATAAGTAAAATATGATTGATATGCGATTTTCAATATATTGCGCTACAAGGATATGAAAAACTGTCTCTCGAAATGTCGTATCAATAATCCAGTTATGGCACTTTACCGAATTAAGTAAGATTTCGATAAATAAAAATATCGTTAGAAAAATCGATATGCCCTCTATATCCAATTTAATCAGCCGAATTCATATTAAAAAAGATCGAGCTTATATTTGTTGGATAGAATTCTGAATCCTTTTCTGCAGCAGATTCCGAAATTTTTGTTTTACTATTGAAGAACGTGGTGCATTGTGTCAAAGTTGACACATTTTCAAGTGTTGAAAATTTTCCAAGTGGTAAGGTCTAAGTACGTCTTCAATTTTTTCCTTTCCTAGGAATATGGCAATGTCGAGCCTTCAATGCGATACTGGTTTGCGTTTATTTTCGGACGACAATACCACATTGAACATTTTTGCTAATTTGGAATCTTTTCGCACGGCTTATCAACCTTACCACGGCTATATTTGTTTGAATATTTGTATATTAGGCGTCATAACTAATATTATTAATATATTAGTATTGACCCAACGTCGTATGAGATCGTCGGTCAACATAATCCTTTGCGCCATAGCCATATGCGATACGGGCACCATGTTGTCCAACCTAATTTACATATTGCATTTTATACTTTTGTCCACCGGTTGCGACCCCGCCACATACAGCCGGTCGTGGCTAATTTGGCTCTTGTGCCACATGCTATGGTCCGTGGGGTTGCACACCAGCAGTCTATGGTTGTCTGTAACCTTGGCTTTTTTGCGGACCAGGACTCTACGCCAAGCCCATATGGGTTCCAAATGGCTGCGCGTCGAAAAAACGTGGAAAATTTGCCTAGGCGTCTATTGCCTGGTTTTCGCCTTATGTTTGCCCAACATTTTCAGCCAAAGCGTCGTGGACATGACTCCTATGGTGGCCTTATACAACCGCAGCGATTGCTCCAATTTTTTGGAACAGGGCGCCCAGTATTATACTATAGGCGTCCCGGATTGCACTATTTTCAGGATAAATTTGTGGGTTAACGGTACAGTATTCAAGACCATACCTTGCGCCTTATTAGCCTATTACAGTTTCGCCTTGTTGTTCATTATACGGAAGGCCAAAATGAGGAAGAGGCACTTGATGGGCTTGAAAATTTCGGCCTCCAGCGTCGCCAACACCAATTGCGCCGCGACCGTGACGACGACGGCCGGTCACACGACAACGACTACGGCTATGAACGAAAGGAGAAAGTAAGAACGGAGGAGACTGTCCGAAACCTTCTGAATTAATATTGAAAAGTGCTGTTGCAGAACCAAAAGAAACAAACAGTTCAGGGACCGGTTTCATCAAAGAGACTTAAGCTCCAGCTGAGCTGCAGCTTAAGCTGCAGCTTAACTTTATATGTTATACCATTGCCGTTAAGCTACAGCTCAGCTGTAGCTTAACTCATGCACACAAAACATATAGAGAAAGTTAAGCTGCAGCTGAGCTGTAGCTTAACTCTGTATGTTACAACAGTGTCGTTAAGTGCAGCTCAGCTGCAGCCTAACTTTCCCGATATGTTTTGTGTGTATGAGTTAAGCTACAGCTGAGCTGCAGCTTAACGGCAATGATATAACATATAGAGGTAAGCTACAGGTTACGCTGCAGCTCTGCTGGAGCTTGGTCAAGATTTCATTAACGACAAGTTTCTATTTCGAGAGGATTTTTTTCAAATACTTTCAAGTATTTTATACTGAAAAATTAGAAAAATTTTATTAGATGAATTGATCAATCAATCCGTGAGTTTTTGAAGTGTGTTACAATTTGGAATGATTTTTCTTTTTAGGGCTACGTTCCTTTTCATATTAGCTAAATCCACACTAACTTTCATAACATAATCTCATACTTTACATGAGATTTCAGAGCAATCAATAAGCTTCAAACAATGCATATTTCATGTAATTAACCTTGTGTTCATTCTCATGATTCGGAGACAAAACAACAGTCGATGCAGTGAATCGAAGGCACCAGACATGCGCGCCCAGAATTTTCCAGTGGGGAGGACTCTCGGACTTTTCATCGAGAAGGGATGGGGTAGGTGAGTAAAAAACAAAAAAAGCTCCACTAGCATGTTTGTCATACAAAATATGCATAAAAACCATCAAAAGAACTGTCTCCTAAAAAGTTCAGGGAGTGGTGTTTAACGATTTTTTCGGGCCAGGGAGAGATGTTCAGGGTCTCAGGTAGGACGGTTTAGCTCCCCTGACCCCCTATGTGCATATACGGAAGGTACATCTTCTTTTCAAATGAAGGTGTTGAAGTCGCATGATAGGTCATTATGTCATTTCTTGTAGTGCCTAAAGACCCTTATTGATTGATGATTTATTGATTTACGATCAATATTTTCCATTATTATCCACTTCTAAAATAGTTTTATGGTTCAATACAGAAAAATAGGTAAAATATCGTAAGGAAAAATGACATGGAAACGGAGCAAATCACAAGTATTTGTTGTATCAGAAATTTTGATTGCCTGTAGGCTGAAACGTATTGAATAGCCGCTTCATTCGCCTGATTTCACGCATCCACTGTTGAGTCTTCAAAAAAATGAAATCTGACAGGAAGGATGTCCATCTAAGACCAAGACAGTTGATATATTGTTGAAGTGAGCCAAATAAAAAAGAGCTGGCAAGGTGGTTAAACCAAGTGTCTCACAGTGCAGTCGTCTAGAGATGTTTAATCATAAGTATTATCGTATTAAAAACTGATTAAAAACCTGCGGACTTATTAATCGACCTTCGTGTGGCCTATTTATTTTTATATAATAGTCGCAGCGATAACCAAAAAAATATTCAATTATATACTAAATTTTCACGGAGCGGAAAACTTTGTACTGCTGAAAAAAATATCTGGAAAAATTCATATCGACTTTTGATTTTATTCAAATTATGTCGACACTTATAGTCGAGAAAATTTTTTCACATTACAGTAATAAGCTACTTCACATGATCGCTATAGCCGCCGTTTCAAGATTTACCATGATTGATTGAAGAGAAAATGACTAGTAATCTCGCAACATGACTAGTAATCTCGCAATAGTCGAATACAGCCGATTACTTGATTTAAAAAAACGAAGTAGACATGAGAAAGCAATGTTTTACCATTCATTATTTTTCCAGGTCATCGTCCGGAGATTCCAGACGCCACATTGGCTACCTGCTCAAAAAAGCTAGCACCGTCACCACGAGCAACATCTTGCCTGCCGGCTACGCCCCCCGGTTCCAACGCCAACCGTTACAGAAGGTCAAAATCGACCGTACGACGCCCATGCTGCTGGTCATTTTGTTCATTTTTTTGATCACCGAATTGCCCCAAGGCGCCATAGCCGTTTTGAGCGGCGTTTATATAAAAGACGTTCAGCAAAATATTTATAACAATTTCGGCGATATCCTAGATTTATTGTCGTTGATCAATTCGTCGGTCAACTTTTTCCTCTATTGCGCCATGAGCGCCAAATATCGGGAAACTTTTTGGCAATGGGTTTTGCCGCGCGTGGTCTATCGACGCGTGAGGTCCACGGCGCCGATGGGCACCATCGGCGGCGACAACGGCCTATTTTCGGAGCCGGCGGGCGGGCCAACGACGTTCGCCGCCGCGGCTGGCGCCGACAATGATTTTTTGTCTTCGTCGGACAGGCGGGATAATTTTCGCCATTCAACGACTGATAATAAAGAAAAAAGGAATTTACTCCTCATGACGGCCGTTTCGCCATCGTCGTCCTCCAACAATCAAGAAAATAACGTTAATCCATTACTCAGTTTGAGAAGCAACTGTAGTCGATTGAGTACGATATTGGACGAATGATTTACTTAACGATTTTTTTTGATTGGGGACACGGGTGGGAACTCGCGAGTTTGGAATTCGAAAAATTTGAAATTAGTTAAAAACTTCAAAAAATTGGTACTAATTAAATGATCTTATCCAGCTACATTCGAAAACATGAATTTTATGATTCAAATTTGATTTTTGAGCAAGCCACTGCTGTCTAATGTTTATTCGTGCCAGACTCATGATCATGTATTTTATACATACAATTTGATTTTGTTCCTATCAGCGTTTTTGTTGATTGTGTTTGTTTCTTTTGTCATTGCTTATAAAACAACAATTCATTGAGAAAAGTTGAGTTAACTGTAGAAGTGTGGGATCACAACAAAACATCTTCTAAACATTGTCATACAAAATGTATTTTCTTTGTCTCGAACAAAAATGCCAAAATTTAAAAAGAACAGTGTAATCTTTTGCTTTTCGAGTCATTCGCTGTACCTATAATTTGAAAGATGGTTGGAAGATGAGCGGGTCGGCGGAGATGAACGGGGGACCAGATTGGACCACAGTTGGGTACGGGGGTCGGTAAGCAGGGACGGTGGTGGACGAAACACGTGAAATCAATGATAAATGCCAGCCAGAATACCTGGTGTGGACGGAGACGATTTTCTCTATTTTATTCTAACTAAACACCAAAAAACTAACAAAAAAATTGCCTTTATGGCCGCAACAGCAATTAGCACTGGTTTATGCAAATATATATACAAATGACGTTTTTATATACAAGAACTGTTATTTACCAATGTGTTTATTATTGTTTTTTGTTTACTGTAATTAAATTGAAAAATAAGTGATAATATCGGTTTAGCTCAGTGTGATATACTACAAATTTGACCTCATTATTATCAGCGCTACACTCTTCCAAGTTGCCGGTTGTGAATGAAACTTTTGATCCTTCAAATCAGTTCGTAGACAATTTTTATTTTATTCGCCTAGAAAAAGAAAATAATTTGCTATGAAGCTCATAATACCAACAAACCCCTCGGCAGTGAAAACTTGCAAATCATCCATCAGATATTCGTCGCAGTCATTATAATACCCAATTTTTTGCTAGGATTTCTGATTTCGTTAAGTTCATCTCATGATTTACTGGAGTTAGAATTTTCTAGTGATATTTTCAAAAATATCTATTGATTTCCAAAAGCGCTCTACTTGACTATAATTTGTTCTTGTGATCTGCCTCTAGATTCTCCCCTCTGTTCCTACTTGATCATTAGTTTTACTTTTGTACCCTCAGCTAATCGCTTCATGGAAAACTTTGGGGTACTCGACTGTTGCGAGAGTTAAACAAAAAAATGATTGCTATTCGAACAAACAGATCAACGTTGATATCGGAGACAAAGTTGTTCGATTTTCTTTACAGTTACAAATATATTTAATTTTGTCATGGACGTCGAAGTAATCGGTCTGATTCCCAAGTGAGCAATCCCAACTGAGCGATTCCCAAGTGAGCAATTCCCCATTGAGCGAATTCCCATTGAGCAAATTCCCACTTGAGCGATTCCCATGTGAATGATTCTCTATTGGGCGAATTCCCAAATGAGCGAATTCCCGAATGAGCGATTCCCATGTGAGCGATTCCCAATTGAACGAATTCCCAATTGGGCGATTTCAGACGAGCGATAGAGAATGTGATAACACTTTCTTCACATTTTACTTTACCTTATATTTTTCTTTGTATATATTTCTTTTTTCTTTCGTTCTGTGTGTTGCTTATGTTTTCGTTGCATTTTTATCTTTTGTCTCTGCTTTCTTTCATTTTCTTTTTCTTGTCATCTGCTTTTTCCTCAGTAGCTCATGAAACAATAGATTGCAAGTTGCCATTATTAATAAGCATTGTCTCCCATATAATTCTTATACAATTCGGCACGCTCTATTTCCTATTTGATTTTATCTTTTGTAATTTTTCCTTCCTTCTTAACTACTTTTTATTCTAGCTTTTTGCTTTTACTTCTTCATTTTTCTCTTTTTTTATTCTCCTGATTCTTTCTTTTTTCACATTATTTTTTCTTTGTTCCTTGCTGCTTTCTCCATCTTGCTTTTTCTTTCTTATCACTTTTTTCATGTTTTTTCCTTTTTCTAATGCTTTTCCACCTATTTTCACTAATTCTTAATGTCTTTATTTTTGTTGACATTCCCGTTTTCTTGATGTTTTGTTTCTTCCAACATTCTTTTGTTTATATTTTTCATGGAGATTTTCATACTTAGAACGAAGAAAGACCCTAGAATGCCGGACTGTACAAGAATTATACGGAAGACTACGATTATTTAAAATGACAACTTGTAATGTATTGTATCATGAGCAAAAAAACAAAATATTAGATGGCAAGGGGGAAGAAAATGAAAGAAATCACAGACAACGAATGAAAACGTAAAAACATACATAAACGAAACATGACCAATACACACAGAAAACGGAAGAAAAAAAGAAATACACACAAAAAAATATGAGGTAAAGAAGGAAAATATAAATGAGGTGTTATTACATTCTCGGTCGCTCGTTTGGAATCACCCAATTGGGAATTCGCTCATTTGGAAATTCGCTCAATTGAGAATCACTCACATGAGAATCGCTCAATTGGGAATTCGCTCAATTGGGAATTCGCTCACTTGGGAATCGCTCACATGGGAATCGGGCACTTGGGAATTCGCTCATTTGGGAATCGCTCAGTCGAGAATCGCTCACATGGGAATGGCTCAATTGGGAACTCGCTCATTTGAGAATTCGCCCAATTGGGAATCGCCCACGTGGGGACAATTCGCTCATTTGGGAATTCGATCACTTGGGAAACGCTCACTTGGGAAACGCTCACTGGCGAATCGCTCACCTGAAAATACCCCCAAGTAATCAATTTTGAGATAGAGCGGAGCATTGAAGCTTTTTTGCCATTGTATAATAGGTATAAAAAATTGTCATTTGTAGTGGCACAAATGGAGGTAGTACAAAATACAGAGCTTACAAATTTTAAAATTGGAGGGCAAGTTCAGTTCTTTTGTCTACATCATTATACGCAGCATTGGAAATATGTGAGTTTGACCATTTTACTATTCAGCAGATTCTTGATGGAAAATTCTACAGTAAGAGCATCGTAAGGATTTTTTTTTCAAGATATCAGGTTTGAGATAAGCATTTTGGTAGATGATGCCGCTAACTCGTTGTATATTAAAAAATATCGTTGCAGTCAGCCTTACGGACGTGGAGGCTTGTTAAAAGAACAACGAGCTCCTCGTAACAAGCTATTTTCGAAAAATTTTTTTCTATTGTCGCAGGAAAAATCCGAAACGCTGAATGCAAATCATTCTCAAAATAAGAGTTTACACCGGGTATAATATTGCTAAAACTAAGAACTTGGCTGCCGAAATTTTCGCTCTGTCCTCTAAAGATGCTTACCTATACTAACAATTTCACTAAATCGACTTTGACCGTTTTTCTATTTTCGACATTATCATTATTGTTAGTACTTTTTGTTTTACTATTATGCTGTTGCAAAGAAAAGAGTGAGTATGTCATACTTTTAAGAAAAAGTGAAAGTCGCTTCTTGTGATTGGTGATTATTTAGACGACGTCAATCTGACTGTATCTGGGTTCGCGCGACCGCCTTCATTTTTTGTGCTTATTTTTAGAAGCGAAAAATTCCGCATCCAAGAGCGGCCAAACGCCCAAAACTAAAAGCGGCAGATCCGAATCGGTGTCCTCCTATCCGACTTGTAGTAAGCGCCGACGAACGACAACGCCGAAAAAGTACAAAAAGCCAGCCTACTTGGACATTCCGAAAAATTTACCTGCCGTGGACAAAATTTTTCCGTTCGCCGAAGAGGTTGGCGCAGCCGAAACGCCGGCCTACGCTGTGCCACCTCCTGCGCCGGCCGTTCAACAAATAACTGAAGAACAATCGAGAGTCGTCGGCCACAGTTTTCATACTACTATGTATAGTGAGCGTCTTTTCAGAAACTGGATTACTAAGAGTAGCGTTGACGTCAGTGTTATGCTTATATCTCTGCTGAAGTCCGAGGATGTCAGCAATATAACTCAAGTCCTATTGGCTTGTATCCAACTGACTACTGTAGGTCACTCAAAGGAGCTTCCTATTAGCAACCAACTAAACACAGTGCAACAGTCCTTAAGCAGAAATAAACACAACCTTCAGTCACTAATAAGTAACTGGAAACTCTAACTCTTGCAATCGAAGGGCACTCAGGGTCTCCCTAGATGCCTCCTAAAGGTTTACACAAGTACACAGAACTCACTATAATAATATCCAATGGAGCTGGGGCTTTACCTTGGCTTGGCTCCCGTGTAATGCGGCTCCCTCCTTCCGCTTAATGCGCAAGTAATAATATAATAAATAATAAATAATAATATTACTAATAATATGTAAATTTGGGTGTCCGGCTGTCGACGCTTGCCGCAGTTTTCCGGACCATCTTGCGCGCAGTTTTCCGGACCATCTAATACATTCCACCGGTAGGATTGACCTCTGCAGCACTCCAAAGGTTCGGAACACAATCCGGAGATCTATTTCAGCTCTCATTGGAGTGGTCACACTTAAACCATCGCTGGTCAATGGTGGGAGATGGTAAAAATATGAAATAGTACTTATAGTCTGTTTTTCTTGAAATGCTTCTAAATAATGAAAGTGGAAAGCAAGTAGTTTTTTTCAGATTTTCACGATTTCCTGATGTATGCCATATAGGACTTGAAATTTGTGTACATACCGACCTCAGGTTTAGCAATTCTTCTAGTGAAAAATTTTACGGTAAGACCTCTATGCAAATGATTTTGACGACAGTACTGATTTGTGTCAGTTTTTTTATTTGGAAGCATTTTATTAAAAAACAGACTATACTTGCTCTCCATCTCAAAATATTCAGAAATATTTCAAAAGGATTAGACTATAGGTAAGGGAATTATAATCTGTTTTTTATAAAATGCTTCCAAATAGAAAAATGACACAAATCAGTACGGTCGTCAAAATCGTTTACATTCAGCTCTTACTGTAAAATTTTTCACTCGAAAAATTGTTAAAGTTGAGGTCAGTATGCTCACAAATTTCTAGTGCTATATGATATATTGTTTACCAGAAAATCGTGAAAATCTGAAATACTACTTGCTTTCCACTTTCATTATTAAGAAGCATTTCAAGAAAAACAGACTATAGGTGTTTTGAGACATATTCTCGGTGTCAAAAAGGCTGTCGATTAGGCATAAAGCAACTCTTTCGATGTACCCAACTCCGTTTTTTCTATTCCAGATGTTAATGAAACAGGCGTCGAGCAACCTAAAGTCTCAAAAATTATCGCCGCGGTAGAACAGAACAAAAACGCCAAGCCCGCAGTGAAGCGTAGAGTGGTGTCGATAGAGAAATGTGAATCGGTCGGAGAGAAATTTCTCAGAGACGTTGAGCCACATCGACGTCAAGAAAAATCTGCGTCGTCCTATTTTAGTAAAAAGCCATCGATAATGATGATCACATTGGGGCCATTGGACAAGGATGGTCAGAAATCGGCGGCGGCCGCTGACGTCAGAAATACAGCGCCAATGATGCCTAAAACGCGGAAACAAAAAATTCATTATCTAGAACTTCGTGAGTCTTTTTTTATTTTTTATTACTCTATTGTTTCTTTTCTTTAATTTTGTATTTTTCTCTTTTTTTTACTTTTCCTTACCGTTTTTCACGTCTTTCTACTCTTGTAGCGATTGGAGAACGAGCTATAAACGCAAAACATAAAGACATTAAACAACCATTCTCTAATTTATTCATGCAAAAGAAACTGCAAAAATTGAAACAATCAGGTGGCTATTTCGACAAAATTTCACCCAAAAGTCCGACGGATACGGCCGACGATTCGCAAGCCGAAGCCGACGACATCAATGTCGGCGTTCAAAAAATACCATCTCGTAAAAAAGAGCCCGCTCCTTCGGTTAGCCCGACGCAAAAACAACAAAACGCCGCAAAAGACGTCAAAAAAACATTCTCGACGGAATCGCTTTTGACCAAAGATTTATATTGCGGCGGAAATAAGAAAGACGTCATGATGATCACTATGCGGCCGCTGAACGATCAAGAGAAAGAATCGATTATGAAAAAAGCGTCAAAGGGTAAGCACAAACATTGATAACGATATTGTGGATTTCGAAGAATTTGAACGTCAAGTTTGATCGATCCATACCGAACTTGCAAGTCGATCTATCACGTGATATCTTGGTGACTGATTTCATAAATTTTATTTAATAATGAAATGAGAAAACTCAGTAAATTACGACTCGAAGTTTCAAGTCAAGTTTGCTCATTTTAGAAATTCAAATAGAAAGCGAGACAAAACTATTTTTGGAAAGAAAGATGATTTAAGTGTGTGCTTACACGAAAATCGTTTCCACATTAGAATTACTGCAAGATTTTTTTGAAACCGCGAAATTGGAGGACCCGAAAAATTTGAGTCACTTGTCCAAATTCCGATCAGAATTCCGATAAGTTGTATGATTTTTCGACTATTACGTATAGAATAAACTCAAAATAATATTTCCCAACTGATTATTTCGGATCAGTATTTCAGAAAATAACTCCGATTTGCATCATTTTTCGGTGGATAATAATTATTTTTAATCAAATTCGAACAATACTGAGGAGCAAAGCTTCATATTCGAAGAGTTTTCGAACTCTATTATATGCTATTCATTCTGAAAGGATGGGCGGAGCGATCCCATGAAGGTAAGCTTAAAACGGAAAAATAGTACAGTTGATATTACTGTAATCAATGAAAGAATTTTTTCATCAAACGGAATAGCTGAAAATTTTGGTCAATAGCCTGGTGGAATGGTCCAAATTTTTCGAGTAGCACTCAGTTCTAAAATTGACGACAGAGAATTAGCGTGACGTTTTTATAAGAATTTTGGCGCCCAATTGCATGCGCTATATTGCTCTTGGTCCAAATTTTTTCCCAAACCAGGGGTATACATGCGCGAGTGGTGTTTGCAAGAGTCATCATCTTAGACAGCTCTAAGCTGATCATCAACAGATTAATTGACCTTCAGAAAAATATATGATATACGATTTTCGAGGATTTCCTAAAAGAGCTCAAATTTCATCATTGGAACTTTGTTGCAGATGAGGAGTAATTTCAAAAAATGTACCAAAATCGATGTTCTGCTTTCTACTGAAGCTACTAAGTTAAAGGTCTCTATTATTTCCATTGTAGTCTTTAACTTGTTGTTTTAGAATTTCATTCAAATCACTACAGTATTCACTCAAGCTGTACATGTTTACAGTAAACGACTGATTTTGTTGCATCAATTTTGTTGATTCTTCGGGAATCACAAGGCAAGGTTTTACATTTTGGAAGGAAATAAAATTGTAGCACATGATAGCGGAATAATTTCTTTATTGAATGCAAGTCCTGCCGTTTTCCAACCACCCTGTTTTGCTGCAACTGTTGCGCGTTTCAAACAGCTGCGCTTTTGAACTGGCTAAGCTTATAACTTTAATCACTAATCATTCATCAGTGGGTCCGTTTAAACGGCAGAATCTGCTCTTGGATGCGAATGGCGGATTGTGTCTAAACGGCGGATGTGGATGATGAACACGGAATTCGGCATTCTTTCGACTTAAAGACGGATTGCGAATGGCGGAATCTGACCTTTTTGTGGATTTATTGCGGGCTTCCTGAGCCTAAGCCCAAGCCTTAACCTTAGCCTAAGACTAAACTTAAGCCTGGTCTAGATTTAAGATTAGGCTCTCCTTTGAGACACCAAAGTCGCCAGAAACGCGGATTCCATCATCCCCGCGTTTTATTCAAAGTCTACCTCAAAAAATAGATTCAGTGTCCCCCATCCGCATCCACCGTTTAGACACAATCAGCATTCGCAGGCGGATTCCGCCGTTTGGACGGACTACCCATAAGGCATTCGAAAATGGGCATACATCTTCTTGAAATGTATCTCCAATTTGTTCCGCTTTGGGAAAAATTTTTGATCACCATGAAGCGTCACTGTAGGTGTGGGGTCGAGGACATGTTAGGGTAATATCAATGTCCCAAACACCTCACACCAATGTATGATGTCGAACCAAATGGTACCAGAGACTGAAGTGCATTAGCAGAATCTCAAAAATTCCTTGCTCGTCAAAATTTTTTAAACATGTATTTCGGACTATGAATCATTATTTGCACAAGTGTGTCAGAGCTCTTTAATGTCAAAAACCTGATTGGACAGCATCGACTCTTTTCCTTCCATTATTGACTCCCCATTAACCGCTTGTCTAGGCAATAGCAGAAGTACCCTCTACTCTATAAAATTTTTATTTACTCACTTTGACTCACCTATGACTCATCGTTGTCCACTACGTTGGTCACCACACATCTGTCTATGAAAAACGTGTCAGCCACACCAGACAAAATCGTAAATAATAACATGTCACTCGTCAAAGGATCAAACAGCCCCTACCACCACCGGTGTGGTGACACATCGCTTTCGCCGGATACGCCAATTTTGGAGTATTACTGTACTTTAATCATTGGTCGGTTTTTAATACGTGTTTCATGCATGTCATACTTGCCATGAAACATTCGCGTCGGGTTCACCAAAAATAATTGTTCTTACGCACACACACATACACAGAGAACGCAGTACATTAAAAATTGACTCGTCAACGAAAAATCATGAATCATCGCCCCGTATAATGATTCTCAAATTTCCCATTACTTGATTAATGCCCGTTTTCCTACGTTTTGGAGAATATTTTTCTTTTCATTTTCATCTTTTCTTGGAAAAATTTTCTGCATTTTTTTCATAGCCGTCGGACACGTCAACGGCTTGTGAATTTGCATAAATTTTTTTCTTCGTCATACCGCATCGTTTTCCGGGTCTAAAAACGAGCCATCCGGGTCACATTCGTCATTTCTGTATTACGAGAAAGAGGAGGAGAGTTTCGTCGTTCAGTGTCTTACGGGAAGAAAATTTTCGTTATTGGATAGTTAGCATTAATTTTAAGCCAATTAGTTTCAAATATGAAACGAACGTTGGTCAGCATTCCCGAAGAATCGTTTTGTTGTTCGACAGGTTAGCATACTTCATGCATATTCTGAAATTAGATATTGCTCAACTGTGCAGCTGCTATATTGGGAACTTCCGTGAAATTAAAAATTTGTTGTGCTGTTGAGATGAGTTGATGGTTATCTGTTGTATCACTTGTGTTCCGTTCAGAATCACCTTGGTAATTAGTGTAGTTGGATGAAAATTTTCTACGATTAAGCAGGACCATTTTACTTCCACACTTTGGTTGAACGTCTCACAAACATACCAAATTCAGATTGAAAAACAATCAAACATTGGAAAAATAAAATATAATAAAATATATAAAAAATACAGCTCAATAAGTACGTTTTGGTAAGCATACTTGCACTTATTCTATTTTTTATTTATTTTTTTTTATTAATATTATTTTGACTTATTTTCGGATTCGAAACACCAGTGCAACAACTGGGTGAGTCAACCCCTGCGAGGAAAGCATACTTCTTAGAACTTTGGAAAACGATTTTACATCTCGCATTCTATGCTCCTACGCACTTACTGTGGTTTCTTTCAAAGTCCTTCATCTCCATCCACGAAAATTCAAATCTCATGTTACATCGGTCCTTCGTCGATAATGTTGAAAGTGTCCCTGAGTTAGAAATGAAACCGATAAATGAATAAATAATCTACAAGTTATATTTGTGCTTATCAGAAGCTGAATGCGCGCCTTTGTAAAAAAGTTTGAAAATATTATCCGAATGTTGAAATTCTGCTTAGTATCCATTTTTAAGCTGATTTCATGTTTCAGGGAGTTGTGCTCATGAAAGGACGCAATATCAAGTGAACTTCAAAAACTATTGGAACTTCTGTCAGAATATCTTCACGACTTTCACGACATTGTGGATTTTTTAGATTTTTATCATTATGCTCAAGTTTGAGGCAACAATACGAAAAATTCCTAATTTCATAATACGCATTTTCTGGCTACAACCCGTACATTCTAATCAGATGATATATTTACATTCACATAATAGTGTCAAAACGTCCTTCAAAAGTTTCTCATGAATTGGCGGTCGAGATTAGATGCCATCTCATTCACAAATTTATCCACGCGACGAAAATAGACCGAATAATTGAGTTGTATCCGCATAAAACTTTTTTCATTTCACATAACGCCACTTTCCTCAAGTGATTAATGGTCGAACTATGTATTTGTGTACATGGAAACTTAGAATTGGAAAGTCAAGGGGATGTTTTTAAGGGGTCTGCAGTGATTCAGCAACCATGTTGCTCTAGCCACCGGCTTGATTCGGCAACCGACGCTATTCGGCCACTGTCTCAAATTGGCCAATTTTGTTTTTCTTGATGGAAAGTTTAATTTTTATAACTACCCACATATTTTCTCTGAGAGATATATAATTTCGGTTCAACTGATAATGTCATTGACAAAATTTATAAATGTCGCTTCACCAAGCTCTTGAGAATGTTTCGTTTGTCCTACCAGAAATGCGGATATTAAGGCTGATCGTTGTCCACAAGGTTGGTCACCACGCGTGTGTCTATCAGAAATGTGTCAAAGTGACCTCGAAATCCTGATCCTCCCGGTTTTTAAAGAGGATCGGTAATTTAAACTCTCGTCAACTTTGAAATCAAAAAGAAACATTTTTCAACAAAAATCGTTCATTTCTTGCGGATTCCACTCATCCTCGCCAATTTTCGAAAAGTCAACCGAACTTCTCTCCGATAAATTTTTGACATGCTTCTTTCAAGTATCTCCTTAATCGATTCACCTACCTGAGCTAATAGGCAATTAATTTTGACCCTGTTTCAGTGAATATATACATCATGTATAATTCATTGACTGAATCGACTCAGTGACTGAAACAACACAGCGGCCAAAATGACACGTCGGCTGAATCAATACACAATTGTTTGAAGAGTATTTTGCCTCAAAAAGGCTTATCTAAAAGGTTATGATGATTCACGACCCACAAAATATGAATTATTCATCTTTTTTAGAAAACCTCTTATTTTGATATGTCGGCGATTCGGAGAATTTATAGCCTGGAAATAGGTCTTGAAGCTTTCAATAGGCTAATGATGGATGCTTCCCCATTTTTGTAATTTTGCGGGTGATGATGTGGTGACGAGACGTGCCATTTTCAGGCCACATCCCGTAGTGTACCTGCCAGGGTTGTATACTGTAGCCGTCCTTTCGGGTTATTTTTAGCTTACTGTAGGTTATCGGCTTAGTGGTAATACAAGGCATGTTAAGTGGAAATATCCTGCAGGCGTTGAACGGATGATATGCATGAGTCATACATTGTATTTATCCGAAAACCGCGAAAAATCCTTACTGTGAAATTGCGACCAGGGTCACGTGACTCTAGACAAAGTTACCTTTTTTGATTAAATTTATGTAAATTTGACTGTAAATAAGGTTTATTTGGGTGGAACAACTAGTGTAAAGTTACTGATTTGCTCTGGACTATAAAAATGCTCAAGAATTTCTATCAGAAAATGTTTGCACATCGTCGAATAATTGAGCGAGTGCTTTTCAAAATCTATGATCAAATGTGTGAGTTGTATGTGGAGTGTATGAGTGAAGGATAATCTGACTATTCTGAGCATTATTTACATTAGGTGCAAGTGAAATGGTTATTATTGACTAGGATTTGGTCGGAATTCCGATTCCGGTTGGGAAGGGCCAATCCCGACGATTCCGAGAAAACATTGTCGGAATCGTGTTTTCTGAGTGCAAGCTTTAACGTGCTTTATTTCAAAATTTTTTTAGTTTCAAGATGCTGGTAACACGAATCAAATTCACTTGATTTTGGAATGCGTTCAGCTATGACGGAAAAAAGTCCTTTTTTCACTTACGAAAATACTACCATATTTTCATTTCTGAACTGGCGAGTATTCCCAGACAGTGACAATGCTTAAATCCGATTTGAGCAGAATTTCACTAAAAGTAGGCGTTCTCGTTGGTTGTCAGAGAAAATTTTCGGTGCATCAAAGTTCAGGAGCCAGGTCGAAACCAAGTGGCTGCAGTAAAAATTTTGTCGCAACTGCAAAAAGTTTCGAACTCTATAGTCTGCTTTTTATAAAATGTTTCCAAATTGAAAACTGACACAAATCAGTACTGTCGTCAAAATCACTTACATAGAGATCTTACAGTAAGATTTTCACTCGAAAAATTGTCAATGGTTAGTTCAGCATGCTCACAAATCTCCAGACCTATATGATATACTGTTCATCGGAAAACCGTGAAAATTTGAATTACTACTTGCTTTCCACTTTCATTATTTAGAAGCATATCAATAAAAACAGACTAGAGTATCATTGGTTTTCGTTCTATAGTCTGTTTTTTTTAAAATGCTTCTAAATTGACAAATGACACAAATTAGTACTGTGGTCAAAAGCATACAGACATTTTATTGTAGAATTTTTCGCCCAAGTTGAGGTCAGCACTTGCTTTCCACTCCTATTAGAAGCTTTCCAAGAAAAACAGACTATAGATTGATGGAACGTTCTGGCCTACAGTTGCAAAAAGCTTACTGCTCAAATCTGTTTAGAGGCTATAACTATGTATAAGTTAGTTTCACGAATAATAATTGCGCGAAAGTACGACTTTAAGGTATAAAATGTTGGATGAATTTTGAATTGTCTTTTATAATGTTGATCCCAAATCCGGCCGTTCTTGACCTTATTCCGGTGCCGATCTCAAGAAAACCTGATCCCAACCAAACCCTATCACTGGTCACATCCACATGATTTTTTTTGAAGGGAGGAACCACCGACACGTGGATTGGCCTAACATTAAGCAGGTTATAGAATATTGAATGCAAACAGCTGATGTATTATTCTAGACTTTATTCTTATAAATTCATCAAAACTTCATATATTGAATCTCAACGCTCTTACACAATACAACATCTCATTCATACATCAACGTGGGGAGGATGAGTTTTAAGATTTTTGACCTCACTCGGAAAGTGTTTGAGTTCGTCCACGTTATGTGTTTGAACCCAGCCAAATGATGAAAATTCAATGCGAACAGAAATTTTTCACGGATAACGCAACAACGGAGTTATCGCTAATTAAAGTTCAGCTGAAAGTCGGCTGATCTCTCTCAAATTTTCCTTGCTACCGATGTGTGATCCTATTGTACAAAACTTGGAAGTTACAGTGATATTGCTAAAGCCGAACGTTTGATGCATCCCGTACAGTTTTGCTTTCTTCATCATGATGTTCCTGATCCTGACACATGAAGATTCCCTTACGCAAATGTATCTAGCCAGCAACAGCTTTTTGCGCTAGCTGCAACTATAGCGACGGGCGCTTTTTCACCATCTCCTCTATATCTACAGAACAAAGCACGTTTTGGAGAATTGGCTAATCTCTTTATCATTTATCATTAATATTTTTGCCGCGTGCGCATTATACTTACTGTAATGTTTGCGCTTGCTGATAATTTTTCAGTATAATCTTGTAGGATAAGGTTCATATTTTTCCCCTTTCGGATCAGTCTCTAGTTTCTAGAGAGACTTCATGTACATTCTATAGGCTTATAGCTTCGAGAGTCTGCTGCTTTGAGTTCAGTTTTAGTTTGATCGATTTCTGAGCCTCCTGTATAGACGTGCGAACCTCGGATTCTCTGGAAATCTTTTTTTCTTCTCGATGATTCAACGGTGTGTAGAGAGAAAGATGGAGGAAACGTCGAAAGCGATTCTGTACACTAGAAACGTTTCACCCGTTCATGAACCAAATTTCGTAAAATTTTTTAATTGTCGCCACTTGGCTACGAGCCAACGGAAATGACTGCTCATTATTGGATCAACGCATGTGACTTTTAATCATCATCATAATCATCATGAAACGAGAAGACGAATCGGAACAGCAAGGCGGGCCGCCGAAAAGACGTCCGGATCGACCTAGTAAGCTGACGACAGGGTTTCGCTTGAAACCGTTTTTGCATCGTTCAGCATAGACGTGAAACTTGCTGTTATACCAACTAAAAACAAGTTTGATGATGAATGGTGAATCATAGCACCAGTTGGCCTTTTCGACTATGTTTAGTTAATCGCTTTTCTTTTGGGGTGTTCGTGGTTGTTGTTTTTCGCAGGAAACCTTGCCTAATGAGCATTTTCGGATTTTGTTTCTTTGACAACTAATGCGCTAGTAAGGACTTTTCAAGTGCACGTGCTCGTAAAATTTGTTCGTTGTGTGAATCAAAAGTTAGATCATTGGTGAATTCAAGGATCAGTGTTCGTTATTTCGATCTGAAATGACGCTAGAAAAAGCATTCCTTGAAATAAATTGTTTCACAAATTGAAATCTTTCATGATGAATTTTTAGTTTGAAATTGTCTAGTTTCCCTACCAATAATGCTTGTGGAAAAATTAACTCTGGCCAATGCATGGGCTCTCATATGCATATAATTATCGAACCTTATGCCATATTCGCCATACTCTATTTTGAAATAATAGACGCAATGGTCGATGCTTCTGCAAGCGCAGCCTTACTAGAGATCAGGAAATCGATCGTGGTAGTCTTTAGAAACGTTGAAAAAGTTGAAAAACTCAGCAGTCTGCATCATGAAGACAAAATTGCTTGAATAGGTTCAATGAGCCTTCAGTAATTTTGAGTAGAAGTTGTGCTGCGACTTCACTGCATCGGTCATTTCAAAAT
Organism: Romanomermis culicivorax; assembly: GCA_963922205.1. Lineage (NCBI taxonomy): Eukaryota > Metazoa > Nematoda > Enoplea > Mermithida > Mermithidae > Romanomermis > Romanomermis culicivorax. The sequence goes on from CAWUHX010000148.1 coordinate 719,393, forward strand.
AGAGTGTATAGTTATTATGGTACACAGCCAAACTCGCATTTTCCTCAGATTTCGACCGGCGGACTGTCATTCACGTCCAGTCTAATTTCTATTTTATTTACCTTGTATGTGTCTGTGGAACACACACCGAATTGTTGGAAAAAATTTCCATCCATATTTGCGCACTGACTTCTGTACAGTTCTACGCTGTACGGGCATACATTGTACAGTAGGTACGGTTTTTATACTTGTAATTTCAGGGATAAATACAACAAATTGTATTCTCAGTTTGTAGTATTGTAGAACAGTATGATTGCCGACTGAAGTATGGATGATTCATAGTATTTTTAGTTCACTCAAATTCATTTCAGTTTGATTTTCAAGAATGCTGGATTTATTTAATTCCTCGATGAACCGGCGTCGAGTCATTGAAAAGTTAGCCAAATTTTACTTCCGACATCAAATTTGTGATAGTGCCTACCGTATCCTGTAGAAAAATCATTCATAGTAGAGTTGTCTATCAGAGATTTAGGTGTGATTTAGCCAAGCGGATCATGTTGTATCAAAATTGCATTTGATCATGCTGCATTTTAGAAAAATATTTTGCAAATCACTTTTCTAGAAGTGGTTTTTACATGTTGTCGAGAACGTTATTTGATCAAAAAAGGTTTGATGGAAAATGAGAATTCCGGAGAGGCTACAACAAGTCAACTTTTCAGCAGCGTCTGTGCACAAATATTTCATAATGACTATTTTGATAAAATTTTGAAACCTTCGAGTTTTAGCACTTTTCGAGCAAAAATTTCGTACTTCCCTTCAAATTAAGGACCTTGATTCACTTCCATTCCACAAAAAAACTTCAGCGCCATAATTACTCCCGTTATTAGAAATTATCGACCTCTCTTAACCCCCGCTCGGGCCTAGCTTTGATCATTGTTTACCCATCCTTAATCAAAAATTAGCCCATTTGCTGGTTTATTATCGAACATGAATCATTTTTATCTACGCCTATCGCCTTTCTGCTTTACCGTTCGTATAAAATGCGCTTTCAATTTCATTGGAGAGACCCAATTTGTTCAGCTAATACTGTAGCTTAGCTTTCGCATATAGTCTGTAATGATTAATTAATTACCCGTCTTATTTGTTGGCTAGTTTACCGTAATATTTGCTCCTTTCACTGACCCTAAGCCAGGCCACATACAGCATACGAAACTATACCTTCCATGCGTGTATTTGTGTGTGAATAATAATAAAGCAGCGGCTGCTGTTTGGTATAAGCAAAGTTTAGGAATGGTACCAGGCCAGCAGACCAATGGATGAGTCATCAATGCGTTTGTTGATAGAAAGATAAGACTTTCAGGCTAGCGGGCGGCAGTATCGCGGAAAAATGTAGGTGTCCATTGGAAACCCGAGATTCTTGAGTTTTGAGGAGCGAGTATATGTGAAAACCTGGTTTCCTGCTTTGAAGCTCTACCCGTTTATAGTTGAATTTTTTGAATAAAAGCTTGCTTTTTCTCGTGGTAGAGTTCTTCATATCATTGAACACGAGTAATGAAGATTGCTAATTTTCGGAAGAGTATTTCACTGTGAAGCACTTTGCCGATTTGCGCGCAGAACAAGTTCTGATCAGTGTATGTCAGAGCTACACCCGGGTTTCGAATTTGGAATACCCTGGTCAATTTTTTTGTATCGTTATTGACATGTATCGATAACTTTCGTCGTGTTTTACTCAAAAACATCTTCTGCAAGGTCCTGTAGCACGTTTTTAATGAACTTGTGGGTGGTCAAAACTCAACTTGATCATCAGCGGATGTATCGAGGTTGCAGTTCAATAAACAGTACACCTGAATTAATGAGAGTGCATTGAATTTATTAGTATGAAACTTCAAAAATTGTCGATTGCATTATTTAAACACTGGTTTCTTGTGGAGCATCCTATAATTTCCAAATCACTGTCAACCATAGCATGTGGCACTTCAAAGTGCCACTTGGTTTACATATTCACTTGAATATGAGAGTTTCGAAGAGTCTTGATTCGGATAAGTCTGCATCATTATTGTGGAAGGAGATAGAGAAAGATAGTTCATCTTTCATAAAAGATAAATTGTGATTTTACGATATAATCGCGAACTATATGTTTTGTGTGCAAAAAAGTCCACGATTATCTCGAGCTCGGGATCATCGTGTTTATTCCCAGGTTGCTCCCCTCCTCATGTATTAGTGAAATAGCCTGATTATTAAATAACCAATGTCCTTGCTGTCCAAAAATTGTGGTCAGACTACACAAGTCTAAAAATTCGTAGCACATATTAATTCTTTCAAGATTTCCCTGGAGCAACCTCTTGAAAGTTTTACCGCAATATTTTTGCCGATTCTTCTCTTGAATGCCTGAATATGCATCTCAGGCATTGCTTTTGAATCACCACATCCATTTGATCGGTTTCTGTTTTATCGTTTTTCGAACCACCTAATCACCCACACTGCAAAAAAGCCTAATATTTTTCCAGTTATGCCGGTCGTTTCATTTTTATTTTCTTTTCTCAATGAACGGATTCTTTTCCAAAAAATGATGTCTTGAAGCCAATGAAATGCATCCCCCTCATCATCCACCATTCCAATTTTCTTTTGTACTTTCAGCATTCTAAAAAACAGGGGCCGTAATCTTTGAAAAAAATGAAAACGTCACCAAAAGTTATTGACGTCATCAGCTTACTGGGAAAAGCCGCTGGCAAAAGTTGAAGTTGAAGCTTTGGAAGATTTCTAATTCTTCTTCGTAGTTTTCTGCGATTCTGGTTTGAAGAATATTTTGTTCCCCAGTCTAGCTTCCGTATGTAATATTATATGTAGAACACGTGACTGGAGATAGATGAATGTATGATTCATAAGCTTTTTCTTTGAGCTTATTGCTATCAGTGCTTGTGTGTTATGCGTGTTATCGATTTTGTCCCTTTTTGATGTTTTGCATACGTGCAAAATCATCATACTATGTTCGCTATCATCGTTATCTAAATGAAAATTGTGTCACGTTGTAGTTTTACTGTACGCATAATGAGCATGCGGATTTTGCACATGAACCAGTTTTCCAACTTTTTGTACACGTCACACCAATGCATGGAAGTGTCTCAAGTGTGCTTCTAAGCAGTTAATCATACTTTCTGCTCTATCAAATGCGAGTTTTTCATCAAAATCCGCTTTAGAAGTGTGTGAATAACATCAGAAAACTGGGAGGGTATTGAAAAATATGTATGTTCCGTCGTCTTTTCAAGTGACTGATTTCCAGAATCATATTGTAAATTCAGAATTTTTTGAACTAAATACTCGGAAGTGACATTTTAAGCTAAATTAATCTGCTCCGAAAAATGTGAATATTGCTTAAAAATGAGCGATTCAATGAGAAAGAAAGTTCATTTTCAAAAACTTTCAAGGCCTTTAAAAAAATGTCTCGTTTTCTTAAAAACTTTTGAAAAAGTTGTTTCCGGTTTTGTTATTTTCCGACTGTCCAAAAGTTTTCATCACTTTCCTGATCAGTTTGCAGTCCTCTATCATTATTCGATGTGTGCAAAATATATTTTGAATTTTTTAAAATTCTCATATGTTTAACACTGAGATATCACTAATTTTTTACAGTAAACAAATAAATCATCAAGAAAGTACAACATTGGAAATTCTCGAATTCATCGCCCTATATATTACTGTATTAAACATCTTGTTCGTAGAAATCAAATTTTGTTCGCCAACCTCAGATTTCACTTTTGTAAGCTCGTGATTCACCATTTCTGTATTTTCTTGGACTTCTGCGACTTTTTTCAAGCGCATAAGAAATTTCGCACGTTATCTTGTAACCTTTGAATGTAGATGATGATGACGAGACCAGTTTTGTGCACAATTGAGAAAGTACCGACCGCAAGTATTAGTTATATTTCGAGTTATTATTCACGGGAAGTTCTACACATGTTTCGAAAACTGGTTTTGTCGAAATTTTGCGGCTTTTTTGCCGGAAATCTGGAGCTAAAATTTAAATTTTTTTGTGAATGCAAATTTGAATGTATAGTTCGTTAAAAATTGACCCATTTTTTGAAAATTCCATGAAGCTTATGGTCACATCGGAAGCTGATTCTGTGTTTTGGTCTCTCAAATTAGAGTCACTAATGCCGTCTTATGAAAACAGCTAATTCGTCGATTTTTGAATACTTGAGATAGCATTCGTATTTCTGCCCATTTAATTTGCCTAACTTTACTTTTTTTATTCACTGGTGCTTTAATGACTCTTGACAGTTCGAACTTCGTGTATCCCACTTTTTGGTCTCACTTGCAGTTCTTTCATTTTCCATTCGAATTTTTTTCGCTCTTTTATTTTTCATTTTGAAAAACTTCTTTCCATCTCTGGTTTCTACTTTTTGATTTCGTCCTGAAAAAAATTGACAACGACGTGTACTATCTCCAACGGGCTTTCCAGGTGCTGATATTTGATTTCTTGAAAAAAATTTGGTGATGTAAAAAACTTGTGTCTTTTAACTATGAAATGATCGTGTTATTGTTTCCAGTTCGAAATGATCGTTTCAAAATGAAATTACAGTGACCAAACTTCTACTATTGAGTAATAGTCAGGGAAGTCTGTAAGCCGATAGCCATTATTAGACATGATAAATATTCAACAAAGCGTTCACTTTTTATCAGTTTAATTTGCAATATTTTTATGCAAATTTTTTAGGCAGTTTCTTGGACTTCCAAGTCGCATGCAGCCCGCTTTTCCCATCGTCGTCGATCGCCGATCTAGAATCAGCGTCGTCGTCGGCCGTCGCCGTCAATAAATTTTTCGATTTACCCTCGTCGCCCGTCCAAATGTTAGGTGTATCTACCGCCTTGGGCGGCGCCGCCGCCGAAGTTTTTTCCAAAAATAACGAGCAGGAACAACAACAACAGAAAACGCTGCCGCCTTTTCAGCATTACAGAAAATCGACTAATCATCACCACCACCATCACGGCAATAAAAACGCCGTCGATATGTTGAGTATGAGTACGATAACAGTGCCGCCGACGGACAAAGACCTTGTCGCCGGAGGCGGTGGCAATTTGAACGTCAGCAATCGCGCATTGACGTCGTTGTCGCAACCTTGCCTGCCGGTGTGCGTTCAAGGACCCACGAAAATTTTGCCTTTCGTCTATTTGGGATCGCAGCAGGACGTGTTGGACGAAGAAACTTTGAAAGTAGGTTTTGACTGTTTCGTCTGGTTGGGCATTGGACGATTTTCCATAAATTGTGTCTAGTTTTTCAGCAACTTATCACATTATCATAATCAAGAACAAAGCAATTTTTATGCATCTTTTCTTTTTTTCCGTTTTCTATATTGTCTTTTTTTAATCTGTGACAGTGCAGGTCAGCTGCAGAAGTTCTCTCTATTTGATGGATCTATTTTTTTGTTGTTTGCCTGATGTTTAAATTATATGGTTGTCTCACCTCAGTTCTGAATTGATAGAACTTATGCTGTTAACAATAGTTGCCTATTGTCTGCTTTTTATTTTGTAAGCTGATTGATCTAGCAGACTGAAGACATATATATCAACTGCCCATGCCTGCTCTATAAGATACTTTTCTTGTTCGTTGAATGCTTCTTGAGATTCTTGATTGTTGTCCTGAGTAAGAAGATACACTGTTAAAGTGAAAGTACTTGTAAACTGTTATAGAAAACTGTGGATGTGAAAAACCTCATACCCGAAGAGTATATGTATTAGCAATAGTTTTTATCTAGAATATTGCAAAGTATGCACAAATAAAAAGTCACTTACCATGCATTACAAATTTTGACAATAATTAAATACTGCTTTTAATGAAGCGGAAAGCATGTAATATTTCATCTTCATCTAATTTTTTACCGAACCAATCTTCATGAATAGCTACGGTTTTGCGAGCTAGCTCTGCTAACATTTAAAATTTTAGCTAAAAAATCTACAATAAAAGCTTACGGGCTTGAAGGCACTACTTCTTTTAGTCATTTATTTACGCGCATTTTATAAAAAGATTATATTTCAACGTTTGGATCATATTGACACAAATTATCTGGATCAATGAACTGATCCGGATTTGAAAAATGAGTTCAAGTTTTCTACATATTGTATACAAATATTGAATAATTCAATTTCGATCCAGGGGATTACGTCGTCATGAATCTGAATCTATTTTTATGATACTGTCAACAGAATGTAACCTCTGTCTTTTTCATGAAGTTCCCTGGAGGATTTGACAAGATATTGACTTGAACGTCCTGTGCATTGGGACTCTTCTCTAATCAAATGAGTTCAAGGTCAAATTAGCATACTCAACTGTGAAGAGAATTGCACTTCGCAAAAAAGCAGAATTATTGATATTCATGACAATCGCAGAGAATACTGCTGTGAGGAGACATGTGATCGAAGAATTTTTTATTGTTGTTTGCTGAACTGAAGTTTTGATTTCATCATGAGAGTAACGAACCAAATCCTTACTTTAATTTTTCCTGCTGTCATTCTTCGAAAGTCTGTTTTTATCTTTGCTTGAGTATCCGCTTCATTTTTCAACCTTTTTTACCGTTCCAAATGATAATTGAACTTTTCGCAGCAATAAAAAAATAATTATTCGACGCACATTTATGTCGTTTGTCGAACCTAACTTTTTTTTGATAGTCAATCGCATGATTCAGCAAAATTTAATAAGATTCCATCATTCCTTTTTGTCAAAAATAACAGTATGACTCATAATCTGAATTTGTATCTTTTTCAAGAAGTACGGTATCGAGTTTGTTTTGAACTTGAGCACAACTTGCCCGAAACCGGATCATTTACAAGAGGAACATTTCCTTCGCATACCGGTACAGGATTCCTATTCGGAAGAATTGTTGCCCTATTTCGAAGAAGCCTTTGAGTTTTTAGGTAATTGAATTCACGTTTTAACCATTGACTCCGCATACCCCCAGGCCCGAAAAAATGGTTAGACACCCTCTCTGAACTAATTTGAAAATTTTTTTGATTGCGTTTTGAATATAATGTATGCTTATTGAGCTCGTTTTTGGTTTTTTTTGCTTACTCACCCTCCACCCACCTGAACGAAAACTGTTGACCTCTCCCCTAGAAAATTCTTCCCGTGCATGCCTGATTTCAACAGAATGCTTTTTTATTTACACCTTAGTGTAAGAAATTCTTTCCATTATTGGAATGAACATGATTTGGCTAACCTCGAAAGAAAGTTTGAATTTTTATCACTATATCTCTCATTCCTTGTCATTTGTGGCCGTCTAAAGTAGGTTAATTTTCAATACTGACTATAATCAATGTCCACTACATATACTATTTTGCTTTTTCATAGACAAAGTTCGAGAAGCCAGTGGCGTGGCTCTGATTCATTGCCTTGCCGGAATTTCCAGAAGTCCGACGCTGGCCATAGCATACGTTATGCGTTATTTGCATATGAGTCAAGATGAAGCTTACAGGTGAGCAACAAGTTTGGCAGGCTCCACTTGAAAAGTTGACCATCAGTTTTTGGGTTCTGAAAATGCGGAAGTTTTCGGTATTATATTTTTTTATAAGATAGGAATGCACTATCGATATATATGGTACGATGCCAAATGGTAAAAAAGTTGTCTAGCCGGATTTTGAAAACTTCTGGCGAAACTAGTACATAAAGAATGGTTGCAGTTTAAGATTTATGATAAGAATCTGGCACAGATTTTTTCAAATTAACGATGAAAAATTTACTGAATTTCGTTAAATATTATGACAACATTGTCATTAAAATTAGATCAAACGTTAGCACAAATAAAATAGTTTTCCAGCGGGTTTGTAACTCTTTTCAACTGATTCTTATGTACGAAAGAGTTCATTGTTCTCGGCAGTGGTTCATTGTTTCATGTTTTTCTTTCTCCTGCTTGTGAGACTTCAATCAGAGCTTTGATTTTTCATGATTTAACTTTCATGACGCCAGAAACTCATAATATATGTTCTTTTTGAAAATTGATTTGCAAATACCGACTTAATTCTTGTTTTTTTCATGAGAATCACATTATTTTAAATTGTTGTCTGCTCATCTTAGCAGACTATAGTCTGGTTTTCTTGGAATTCTTCTGAATGAAAAAGTTGGAAAACCAATACCACTTTGTGATTTCTGCTAGATTAAATGCCTCATTCTACTAGATCTTTTGAGTAAAAAAATCTACAGTAAAAGCTTTGTGTAAATTATTCCAGCGACAATACTACCCTTCATCATTTTTAAATGGACTATAGTAAACTTTTTTGGAGTTGTTCTTTTCTTTTCTACTGTAATTTTAACTGGATTTCATTTCAAGGTACGTGAAAGAAAAACGACCTTCCATATCGCCAAATTTCAATTTTTTGGGACAACTTCTCGAATACGAACAATATTTATTGAACACCAATCGTAAAGAATTCGAAAAATTTCCGACCGGCCATAGTGCAATCAAATCGGCTCAAATTTCTCCCGTAATTAATAATCGGGATCAAAATCAACCAATTCCGCAAATTTCTAAAAGTAGAACTATGATGACTCTACCTTTCGCCAAAAATAACGACGACACGATACCCGAATATTACGGTAAAAGACGTTTGTTGGATCAGAATTTTCTACCCGAAAATCTTCGACGAAATTTCTACCAACAAGAGATTCTATGCGGAAATGCGAATTTCATGAAAAATTCGGTTCTATCGGATAATCAAGATTTACCGTCGCCGAGTACGGAATTGTCGAAATTGAATTTTGGCGGGAATGCTAATACTAGTCACGTGACCATTAGTTGCAATAACCGGGATTCGAATATTAATCGCGTGATCAAACCGCCATCTTTGAATTTACGTTTGAAGTCGAATTTTGACGATCAAAAAGCTACGTCGTCAAAAATGAATCCCATGTTCGACGATGGACCGAACGATCAAAATTCTATTTTGAAAAACGATATTCCTATGGATATCCAAGAAAATTCGAAATTCGATGAACAAAAAACCAATTTCTACAGTAATCCTAAAATTTTATTTCCCGCCGTTGATCAACAAGTAAAACAGCGTGATGACCAATTCCAAAACAGACAATGTTGTTCCGCCGTAAATCCTTTATTTGCCGAGCAATGGCCGACGTTACAGCAACAGGGTGTGGCTAAAATTTCTACGAAACTCAAGAAAAATCAACAGCAGTCGCAAAATCTGAGATTTCGACCAATGATGCTGAAACGATTTTTACAAACGAAAAAACATCATCAAGATTCAAGGCCGGAATGCTCACCATCAAGTACTACGTTTTTGAGAATATACGAATTTTCAAATTTTATATTTGCTTTTTTTGCATGCATTTTTGTTTCATGAGTGTTTTTCAATGAATGTTCCTTTTTTCATTTGTTTCATACATTTTTTGTTTATTATTTTTTGCCTGTGTTCATCTCTTTCTTAGATTGTTGAAAACCCGATTTTTGTTGATGCCGGTAGTCTTTTTAGACTTACCAGGGAATCGTGACTAAAATCTCAAAAAAAGTTTGTTGAGAAAATGATGAAAATTCAGCGAATAATCAGTAAGAATTTTATCTTTTTCCGTACACTTCTACCTTTGGATTGAATCTCTGAGCAACGTCATATAATTTCTAATAATTGAATTTATCTTGATTTCAACCTCGTTTGTAAAACGAAAAACTGGAAAGCAAATGCTATCTAATTTTATAAAAGTAGATTAAGGTACAATTTTCTTGGACTCGTTTGTACCCTTTCGAAAAGTCAATGTTATAATATGAAGCCTTATTGGTTTAATTTGAATAATGATTACCGAAATCGGACCCGATACCCCAAACATTATCTCTGAACCACATGTTATTGGCCTTACATTTGTTTATTCTTTTATTTTTTGTATTTTTTGCTATGCTGACTAATTATTAGTCATTTTTAATCATTACAAATTTGTTGATATAATTTAGAGTTTTTAAAGTTTAAGTTACGCTAATTGAACTTATCCATAAAATTTACTTTTTTGACCATTTCAAATCTTTCTATACCTATTTTTACTGGTAGATCTGGGCAATGAGCTTATGTTTTTAATTAGTTAGACAGTGTGGCTAGAAAACCAAAAAACATGTTGCAAAATTCGTGAAAAATAGCAAAAATTGGAACCCTTTGGAGTTGAAAAATGCGACCAAGTCAAAGTTCAGATCCAAACTAAAAAACATGGTTTTTTCAACTACCAAGATTGTATACGATTATCAATGCATTGTCTACCCTTTTTTGACTTTATTCATTCCGAAGATCATTCGGAAATTACACTGAAACGATCACGAAAATTTTTTAATTACGTAAATTATGCAAATTCACATAAAATACCGATAATTTCTCAGGGCACTGAAAAAACTGCTCAAGAGCTATTAAAAGAAGCTAGAAAAAAGGCCGAAAAGCTTACTGTTCGTCGCACATTCCCTAAGAGAAAATCTCAAAATTTTTTTAATCTGCCATGGAAATCAGGGGCCGGTTTCATCAAAGAGACTTAGGCTCTAGCTGAGCTTTAGCTTTAGCTTATGTTATACTGTTGCCGTTAAGGTGCAGCTCAGCTGATCAGATGGTATAGTATGAAGAGTTAAGCTATAGCAAAGCTGCAGCTCAGCTGTAACTTGAGTCTCTTTGATGAAACGGGCCCCTGGTTATTCATTGACTTTTTGAATCTACGATCAAGGCGTGTTTTGAAAATTTCTACTTTCACATCTGATCATCCTATTCTTTCTGGTCAGATTTTTACACAGGCCTCTCAATTTTTTCCACTTGATTTTCAGATGACGATCAATGTTCATCGACGTCGAAAAAAATAGGTGGCAGCTTTTCCCAAAAATTGCAACATTTCTTGAAGGCGACGCCCAAAAGGCCCCAAGTGCCAAATATAGAAGTTTCGTCGTCAAAATCTAAGTTTTCAACTTTCCAATCGATTTCGACCCATTCCGTTTCCGACGAACTCGACTGCAACAATGTCGGTGAAAAATCGCTAAAATCCAAATCGACTTTCAACTTTTTATCCTCCCATCCTCATCATTCCTCGACGAAAAATCAAAAATCGTCAGCAACAACAAAAGGAGAACAAGATTCGATATTGGCCGACGATTCGTATTCTAGCAATAATAATAACAAATTTCGTTTAGATTCAACGAGAATATATTGTTCAACTTCCTCGTTGTCCAAACGTTTAGAAAACGGGAGCGAAAGGGAAAGTCTAGGGTCGTCTTCTAGTCTAGAAATCGCGGTGAACTGATGCGCGAGAAAATATTTACTTGAAATAATACTGTAGTTTTACTGTAGAATGATTCTTGTACATCTTTGTTCACTTGTTTTTATTATAAATACACTAATGCGGAGCTTCTTGAAAGTTTACTGTATAGATACATAGTATATACAGTAAAGTTTTTGTAGTCACGTACAAAATTCTCTCGCTTTATCATGTGAATATTGCAATGTGGCTGATCGAGTCTAAGTGAGCGTACGTTTTCTTTGTATATGGATATCATGATAGAACTGACTTACCGTAAACAAATAAAAAGCTTTCTTACTCGACCAACTTGAGCAAACAAAACCTGCCTGCACACCTATAAACAAAAGTATAATAGAACATGTCAGTATCAATCTAATCTGACATGATACACTTGATCTGAAAATTGCAGGACACTTCTGCAGAAGGATGGCCAGAGGAAATCGTGAAAATGACTCTGGAACTAGCGGAAACCAAAAAATAGGTTCAATGGGACTCTCAATTTTGACCTGGTTGTGAGTTGTATACTGAAGAAAAACGCTAAACTTCTTCGTGAGAATGGTAAGGGTCAAAATGATTGAAAAAACATGCTTATCCACTGCCGATCTGGACAGGACTGCGTGGATACCTCAGTGCTACTCGAGAATTCGGACCACTTTAGTTCGGTTATTGTAGAATGTTTTCAGCTGTTCTTTCAGCCCCTACCGACAAAATTTTTTTCATTGACATTAAAGGGGATTATTCTACCTTATATTCCCCCTTTAAGCTTACTAGCTTTTTCCGTATTGAACCTACTTTCATGGGATCGTTGCATGGATCATTTTTAAATGAATGGAGTATTGCACAAACACATAAGGGCAAGTGATAAAAAATGTTTACCATAGGAGTCATATGACAACGCTGTTGAATACTGATCGATTTGGCAACGAATCAGAATTTGTATTCTATATTCTTTTTTTTATAAAATGTTTGTAAATTGGCAAGCGACAAAAATGAGCACTATTACGGCAGAATTTTTTGTTAAAAAATTGTTCAGGGTTAGTTGGGTATCCCCACCAATTTTTAGTCAAGCGTTTTTAGAAAAGCAGATTGTAGCATTGGTAATTTTGCATTCATGTTCGCGTTTATCCCTTTTTCGTGAGCTCATTAATAATCTTGCAATTTTCAGATCAGACGTCTAGAATCAGAAATGCTTATAAGGGTGATAGCATAAACGTGAGCGGCAAAAAAATTTGCAACCGTGGAGAATGCCAGTGTCTTACGACAGTGCCGATGGCTTTCAATTCCATTTAGGCAGGATAAACGGACATGTACACTAAAGTCCGGTTTTTATAAAATTCGTGTTTAATCAAAATATGACAAAAAATGACAGCCCTAAAATCTTTTACACCAACATTTACAACAGGATTTTTTACTCAATGAATACTACAAATTCCAATTCTATGAAGAGCAGGTTTTAGCAAGAAAAAGTAAAAATATGGAATAGTACTTGCTAACGACTCTTAATATTCACAAACATTTATAGAAAAAAGGACTATAGTTATCACGTAGTGGAAAAATGCAACTTTCATACACTGATACGTAAAATATGTGAAGCGTATTGCACAAAATAGAAGGCGAGGTGGACTATGATGTAAAACAATTCATCTTTGTTCTCAGTTTGTTTTATTACACATAAATTTTACAACCCACGCAAGACTAGAATCATGGCTTTTCAGCAGGGACATCTTTTGGAGGTATCATTAATTTTATCAATATCATCTTTAGTCGATAACAATCAGGACAGTTTCGACGAGCAATGGGAAAAATTGAGTAAGCGAGTGGATTAGAATTTCATACTCACTGGAGAATGCAGTTTTTGGTCTAGTTGGGGTAAGTGGAACGTTGCTCAAACTTGTAATTGTATGTACTACCAACATTCAAGCAAGGTTAAAGATGATGCAAAATGGTATCCAGAGGAACTGAAGTCAAGAAGAATCGGGGGGCTATCTGCGGAGGCATTTTTTTGTAACCTTCAGGCTTCGATTTTTTTCAAGGAAATTTGAGGAATTTTTGTTGCATCTTTTCCGACACCCTAACGGAAAACCATGTTGAAGTGGTTCGACCCACATCTTTTCTTTTAATTCGTCTGAACTCAACATTTCCAATGTTCCCTCCATCCCGTTAATTACCTGTTTAGTGGGATTTCAGGATTTGATGACACCTACAACTTTCAGGATTTGATGACACCTACAGCTCCCAAAACGGTACACAAATCTGATTGAAATTTTAACACAATATGCTGGACATAAGTGGCTATAGAAATAGTGAAAAAATTCTGCGGCGTCCTATCAGAAGATGACCAAAAACAGTTTCAAATAATTCTTTCGATTTATTTCGGCTTCTTTTTTGACCCTTCAAAATAGCAAAAAAACGAAATTAGAAAAAAATTTTCATATCTGCGTGGAGTGTGATGCAAAAGTTTTTTAGAACACGTGTAAAGAACATTTGGTATTACTGCGCCTGGTGGCCACCCATCTTAAAACGTGTGTAGTGCAAAAGGTGCAAAAAGTACCTACAGCAACTGACTATGACGCGTAACTTTAGGCACACCACGAACCTGGCTCAGGCTTAGGCTCAAGGGTCATTTATGCTTGCCTTTTTCGGCGGAATGGAACAGAATGCAATCGACACAACGTTATCGAACACAAGGGAAATTTTTGTTGTGCTCGGTTGATTTTCAGGCTGAACCTTTCAATCTGTTGGTGATCGTTCCGTCCGCTCCATCGAAAAATCAAGTATAAATGATTCTTTAGGCTTGCATAACCCCTATTCAGAAGTGAAAAAATTATTGGATTTTTGTCGCCTACAATTGGCGATAGCACTTCTGAATTGGGTTTTAGGCTCAGGCTATCATTTAGCAGGCACGTTGTACCGTTTATGCTTCCCCTCACATTTTACCCTACTACTAGGTACCTTTTGTATTACACATGTTATAAGATGGGTGGCCACCAGACGCACTAATACCGAACATTTCGCTGTAATATTTTGAAACACTATGCAGATCGAAAAATTCCAAACTTTGGAGTATTGCAGCTATGGAATCTCTGTTTTCTATGCGGAATGAATGCCATTACAATACGCAGCATATTGAGCTACTAAAAATATCTCATTCCAGATTTTATTGATTTTCAAATAAGTATAGGTCAATGGAGCAGAAGGTCGAATCTCTCAGAAATCGTGTCTTAAAAGACGGTGAAACATGCAAATCAGTACCGACCAATCTTCCCATTTCTGCTCACGTTCAAAACTTGTGAGCCTACTCAACTAATAACTAGTAAAAATTATACAGAAGCTTTGCTTAAACGACTCCGGGTGCGGTACTCGATCTGTCATTTTTCAATTTGTAAGTATTTTATTAAAAACAGATGGTCGTTTTTGTACAGTTCGAACTTCCTCTCTGAGCCTAGCAAACATACTTGGAAGATACAATATTAGTATGATCCGGCATTCCTCTATGGGACATACTCATGAATCAGTATTGTAAGGTCATGTGCTCGTGCTTTTCGTAACAGCAATATTAAAAACTTGAACTTGTAAAATCAGCCTGCACACACACCGTGAACTAGCATTAATCGGACGTGAGTCCTCCTCCTTTTAGCGAAGATCAAAATTTTTTCCTGCATTTCTATGTAGACCGCGAAATGGCCCAACGATTTCGAGAGCATAGAGAGAGAATTAACGCTCGGAAAAATCGAGTGGGCTTGGGCGGCTACAGCATAACGGGTAGCACGGTAAACACTGATCTCAGTTTGCGCAGAGGCGGCACAAGTACTTGGAGCACTGCATCCAGCTCAAGCATCAAAGAAATGCTAAACAGAGGTGAGAAAGTCTTTTCTACTATTGGATTCAGATTACTCCATAGACAGGGGTATCGGGCGTATTAACCCTGCCTGAAGTCCAGAAAATGATTCTCTGTGCGCCAAAGGTGCATATTATCAGCGTTTCAGGTAGGAGTAGAGTTCAAAGTTTTAGGCGAAGAGCTGCTTAAACATCCACTTTGAAAAACTGTTTTTCCCAAAATCAGATACCCAACGATCCATATTAGGACACCTACCGGCATAGTTGTCTACAAAGTGCCCGACCTTCATAAAGAGTAAATACTGAACTTTTACACAACTTTTCGACTTTGTCAGCCCCCTATTCAGCGATTTTTTGACGAAAAATAGCAGAAAGGTTCTCCAATGTTTACTTCATATGTAACACTCAGATTCGGATCAACATAGTCCATATCAACTAATCTTTTGTTGGGATGTACTCCGGATTTTTCAGCAACAGTTATTCCACCCAGACCAGCAATTCGTCACGGCGACGGCGGCTACATCTACGACGTTCGGAAAAAGCACACCTTTTTTCACGGCACCATGAGATCGAGCTACGTCAATCATAACGGCTATCATGACGGTTACCCGGGGTATGTTACACGTGCTCGCATTTAAATGCTTCGGTGTGTACTGAAATCTTGATTTCTGCAGGCCTCTTACGGATGGGAGTATACCCATTGCTAAATTCGTTCACAAACCAATCATTAAAAGTCCGTTCGTTTATTATCCAGATTACGGTCGACATTATTTTTATGGTTATTCGAATTATGATGAACATTTCTATGATGCGGTCGGTGACGATAAGTTAGTAAGATTAATGGTCACAAAAGAGTCAATATATCACTGGAGATTGGATGAATTATGATGATTTGATGATTTTTCCGTTTTATCACTGTTTTGTTTTATCAATTTTTTGTTCTTTATCCTTTTCTATACATACTGAATTTTGACGAGTTTCAGCTGCGTGCAGAAGAACTCACAGTTAAGTATTTGAATAGTCTAAAATGCTAATTCGAGCCAAAATTCGCGAAAGCGTGAGAAAACAGTTTTTCATGTAACATATAGACGATTTTTATTTTTTTATCTTCGAAAAAACGGCGAGTTTTGATTGCGCTCAAATACCAAAAAATTGTCCGGATTTCGATTCAATGTCACACTTTGAACATCTGATAAAAGTTTTGCTTCTTTTAGGCTAGTGATGCTCCATGGGTTTGCAGATATGAAATAGCACACAACGATACTCATTTCAAGAACATGGCCTTCGAAAATGGCACGAAAGTAGCGGAAATTGTCTACGAGTGGGTTCGCTTGCATGTTTTTGAGATTTCGTGTCTTCAAAATCGAATCGAACTTTCACAAAAGTATACTACTTTTCGGGAATTTCGTTCGATAGATCATTGTGAATATAAAAAACGTCCGCCTCCAATACTTTCTAAGATAAAGGATCTTGAACTGTTTTGAACTTTGATTGCCGCCATTTTAGGACTCTTCGGATTCTTACCGATCAAAATTTCCGACATGTTTGTATATCTTCACATTAATTCTAGGCGGACATCATACATGCACACAGTAAATCCGGCTATCTGAGACCCTGGACACTCCCTGGCTCGGAAAAAATTCGTCAAACACCTTCCTGAAACTTTTCCAAGACGGTTTTTTGATGATTCTTATGCATATTTTGTATAAAAAACATGATTGCGGAACTTTTTTGTTTTTTATGCTCACCCATCCCCCACCCGCTTCGACGGAAAGTCCGAGGGCCCTTCCCTAAAAAAATTCCTGCCGTGCATGTCCGGCGGACATTTATGCCAATTTCAGTGTAAAAAATATGTATGGGCAAAAGTGATTATAGTCCATTTACTTTGAACTGACGTATGCAGTGACAACAAAAAAGTACGTACCATGTGACAAAGAATTTTCGTGGAGTGGAATAATTTAAACTGTAGAGAAAAGATAAATTTGCTCATGATAAAGGGCGACCAAAATTTAATGAACAGAATCGTGTTTAGCCATCTTTGATTTGGATAGAACTGTATCGACCTCTGGAGTGTACTTGACCAGACAATTGGAAAACATTATCACCCTGTTTGCTTTTCTTTGATGAACGGTCACTATTTTTCACTATTTTTTCTCATTTGAACTTATTTTCTTTGAATCACTAAATCTACCATTTCAAAATAAATAGACTCATTGAAATAGTTATCACACTGGTCGCTATTGGCGGTCGATTGTACTGTACGATACATGATTTCGAAATTATTATTTGTGTAGAAATGTTGAAAAATATTTGCTTTTTATTCCATCTTACATGATTACATTCTACCAGATTATAATTTCTTCCTCAGATGCGATGCTGGCTCAGAATATTGTTGCAATGGCCTCGACTGCTGCGTTCGTGATGCTGGAGCCTGGCTCTGGTGGCAGATCTTGTGAGCTGAAAATCATAATACTGTATGGGTAAAAATGTGCTGCAAAAGCTTGGTAAAAGGAACAAATGCTTCAAGTGTGGAGAATCAAAATTTCTCGGAAAAGCCAAATTTTCACTTTTAGTTATTGCAGTTAGACGGATACCTTTTATTCAGAAGGTTTCTTCCGAACTGCTCGATAAGTGATTGCAGAGCACCGAATTCTGAACTCGTGTTTCAAGTATAGGCGTAGGCTTAGGAGTTATTTATACTTGCCTTTTTCGACGGAACGGAACGCCCACAGCTTGAAACGTTCAGCCGGAAAATCTTCTTTCGGTCGGGAAAGATAACTGCAATTTTGCGGAAAATGACCGACGGTAACCTCCAACCGAACCGAACGGAGCGAAAATTTCCCTTTCGTTCGATTGCGTTGTATCAATTGCTTTCCGTTCGGTCGGAAAAGGCAAGTATAAATGGCCCTTTAGTGCTCATGACGGAAAATTAATAAAATGTCTGTGATGGTAAAATTGCGGAAAAGGTCCAAAAAACTTTTTTTCGTTCACAGATTGATAGTAGTCGGTTGCATTGTTTGTATTACCTTGATATATTTCGCTGCGATATGTATCTGTGATTCGCCTACTATAACCGCATATCCCAGTGGGAGCCAACTTCCGACGCCCTTGGTCACAAATCCTACGCCCACCGGCACCTCGCCCGCCTCTCCAATTTTTTCGACGCCACAGCAGACGTTCGGTCTAATGCAGCAACCGACGTTCGGCGCAGCGACTCAACAGCCATTTGCCGCGTCGAACTTACCGCCTTATGGATCGCCTGCCCATTTGCCGTTCGAAATGGCCCAAAAACGCAAGTCGCGCGTCACGAAATTTTCGCCGCCACCGGGCTATTGCGAAAAAGTGAACGCAGCGCCGCCTCCTGCGTCTAGCGCTAGACGTCCCATCGGGTTCGTGACGCAGCTGGTACCTTCAAAATCTGTCAGCCGAATTTCAAGTAAACAAATATAGAAATCAGACTCGATATCAGCATTGCATGATTAATATGACCAAAAAAGTGACTGTCTCCTAATTGCAACAGAGTGAATTTCATCTTATCAAATGGCCTACATTTACTGTAGTTATTATGGTGAAATTTCGTAGTTTACAAGCACGTGGTAACATTTATTCGCAGTAAACTACGGAATTTTGTGCACCTATGTGTTGCATCTACGGATAGACCAAAGTTATGATCCCCGTCAATCAGACAATTAGGAAAGTCACTGTTAAGAATTTAAAAGAACCTTAAATATCTGAATTTAAACAAGTAGAGTGCACTTATTTCATATTTGTCCACCAGGCTGTTTATGCGACAGATGAAACTAGAGCAGCGAAAATTGTAAGTAATTTGATGTTGGAGACCCACTCTGCCTGTTTTTCTAGGTCATCCTGTACAATAATATGATGCTAAAACGATGAAGCTGGATCAATTTGTGGTTTTGCTGCATCACTAGTTTCACTACGAACTACTAAACATGCTATCAGCCCTAATTTTTTTTGGTCATGACGTAAATTTCCCACACTACAAAAGATGAAGCTCAATTGCAATTAATTAGCTTTAATGTATGAAAGTTAAATTGCCATCACAATGATTCATTTGAATAGATTACACTTATAATGAAATTGATTAGGCCACAAGTTGGCGTTCGTCTCCCTTTGGCCCCTGTCCCACTGACACCCTGTCTCATTTTGGCCTCCACCTTATCTTGGTACCCGTCTTACTTTAGCGCCTACTACGTCCAGGGATACAAGCGATGAATTTTGAAGGCAGTTTGATATTACCGTAATGCCAATGAATAGCTCAGGCCACTCTGGACGGCCGGAGCCCAAACCCAAGCCTAAGTCTTAGCGTGAGTCTAAGCCTAAGTCTAAGCCTAATCCAACATTCCTCGCGCCAAATTTGATTTTCTTCAACATCGTGCTGCCTTGAAAATGTGGAGAATTTCGCTGTTCTTTCGTTTGGAATGTAGCCTTACTTACGATATGTCACGTACTTATTAGATAGTCATAAAGTAAAATTTAGTGGGGTATTCTGATGTGAGCGATCCCCAAGTGAGCGCATTTTCAAATGAGCGATTTACAGGCACCCGTTTGCCCTAAACAAAAAAAAATTCTTACTAACTTTTCACCTTAGTTTTTTTTAATTTTATTTCTTTTTCTTTCCTTTTTTCTGTTTTCCTGCTCCTTTCCTTTTTTCGCACTTTTTTCACATTATTTTTGCTTTCTTTTTTTTGCTGCTTTTTATATGCTGATTTTTTGTTTATTATTTTTTATAAGGATTTTCACACCTACAACGATGAATCACTTTAGAATGCCGAACTTCACAAGAATTGTACGGAAGGCTATGATTATTCAAAATGACAACTTGTCATGTATTGTTTCACGAGCAAAACAGAAGAAACTAAACGACAAAAAAATAAAGTGAAAGAAAGCAGAGACAAAAGATGAAAACGTTAAGACATACATAAACAAAAAATACGCAATAGACAGAAAATGAAAAAAAGAAATAGATTAAGAAGGAAAATATGAGGAGGATGTTATTTACATTCCCGATCGCTCATTTGAAAATCGCCCAATTTGAGAATTTGTTCACCTGGGAATCGCTCATATGGGAATCGCTCACTTGAGGATCACTTACTTGAGAATCGCTCACTAGGTAATAGACCGAATTTAGTACGAAAATATAATAATGAGGTGGTAATCGTCTCTTACTTAAATAAATGACTAGAATGAATGTTGACATAGCAAAGATGAAGCATCATATGGGTGCCAAAGTAAGACATCTAGGAAAGACACAATGGACACGAATGGCGTCAAAGTACCAAGATTATACCATGAAATGTAGTCCTTTTTCAGAAGACAGTAAATCATCAAACGACGATACGTCCACTCGAAATAACGTTGACGACAGAAAAGTCAGCTTCACACGACAGTGAACATTTGATGTTTACTAATTGGATCAATGCATGCTTAGGATATTTCTCATTAATAAATGTACTCGTCAATGTCCCTTTAGCGCTGTACACATAGCATTGGATCTGTAAAATTCCGGTCGTAATCTTTCTTAAATTTCAACATTAGATAAAAGTGAAAGTTTTGATTTTGAATTGTAGATGCACGCATTTTTTTCTAGTGTAAGATTTCAGAAGACGTTATCTGAAAGGATTCTGGAACTTTTTACATTCTGCAACGCAATTACACCATATGATTTTTTGACTCTTTGACGAATTCTCAAACTGCTCTTACTAATAATGCATTCGTCAGATGTAGTCTTGGAACTATTATTCCTATTACTACTAATACTATTACCAACGCCCGTTTTGAACAAGAGCGGAGGATCCCGCAGCGGTGGCCGGGGATTTGGTGGCGGTGGCCGCGGTTGGGGTTCTTCGGGCCGAGGATGGAGTGGCGGCGGCTCTGGCAGCGTTCGTAGCAGAGGCGGAGGTTGGTTCGGCCGCAGCGGCGGTGCTTCGGGCGCCGTTCCAAGCGGCGGCCACGGCGGTGCAGGTTGGTTCGGCCGCAGCGGCGGCGCCTCGGGCGCCGTTGGTAGCAGGGGTTATGGCGGAGGCGCAGGAGGTTGGTTTGGCCGTGGCGCTGGAAGTCATACCGGATACGTGGGCCCTCGCAGAGTTGTCTACCCAGGAGGCGGCGGAGGAATGGGTATGGTTTTTTTGAGGCTAAATTGTTGTTACACGAAGTTGCACGAGTGCACGAAGTACCGAAACAATAGTTTAGCCTTTCATCTTGTTCAGAAAGTTATGCTGATCATTTTTCATCTATGCTTACTCGGCGGAGACCATTCCTGAAGGCGTGAGATGCTTCCCTGAGATCAACCGTTTTCAATACAAGAAGTGCGTTACTTTTTAATAAAAGTAAAATAAATGAAGACGAACAACATGTACCTAAGGCTTAAGGCTTTTCATCCGGTTGTTCTATCCATACTAAAAAGCGGCACCGCGTGGTACCACCTTTGAAGTATGAATAGGTTTTTGTAATTTTTGAGGCGCCGCCATCAAGTTTCATTGAACCGAAATTTTCCAACAAGCTATGTGTTTCCAAATTGCAG
Source organism: Romanomermis culicivorax (assembly GCA_963922205.1). Taxonomy (NCBI): domain Eukaryota; kingdom Metazoa; phylum Nematoda; class Enoplea; order Mermithida; family Mermithidae; genus Romanomermis; species Romanomermis culicivorax. The sequence continues at coordinate 741,004 of CAWUHX010000148.1, forward strand.
CATACTGTTGTTATAACATATTGTTGCATACTGTGACATCAATACATGTAGTTGAATCATATTTTTCACTTGAATGTTGAATTCTGACACTTGTCAAATTATTTTACCAAATTGATTACTTAATTTTCAATGAAGATTTACTAAGAAGTTGATCACTCAATTTGCAATGAAGACATCAATGTGTAAAAATTATGAATATGCAAAGTAGGTGTAAACATGTCCCTACAGCAAGTGTACTCCACATTTTGATTGTGTCTTTATTTCCCCAACGTCCCTTTTCGGCAAATATCCCGATTGTCCGAAAGTCCATATTCTCCGTAGGTCCCAATTCCCCGAATAATGAATAAATTTCCTATTTCCTCGAAAAATGCATTAGTCCCTATTCCCTGAACGTTCTGATTTCCCGAATACTAGGGAAAGGATGGATCAACTTTGAATCTGGGTCCTAAACAGCAGGTGCGACCGGACCCAGATCAGATCTGGATCCTGTATATAGCACATATGTGAATGAATAATCGTGTATATATATTCAATTTTTTAAAATCAATTTATATAAATTGATATTTCTCAGCAGTTCAAGAGCTATTAATCGTTGGAATGAGAAGCAAATTGAAGCAAGAACCCAAAATCTTTAGACCGAATGAAAAGAAAATTTTCATTCTGTTCGGTTCGAGGTTACCGTTGGTCGTTTTCCGCAAGATTGCAGTTATCCTTTCCAACCGAAAGTTGATTGTCAGGCTGAACGTGTCAAGCTGTTGGCGATCCGTTCCATTCCGCCGAAAAAGACAAGTATAAATGAAACTTCAGGCTTAAGGCTCATTTATACTTTCCTTTTCCGACGAAACGGAACGGATCATCAAAACTTGAACCTTTCAGCTTGAAAATCTTTTTTCGATCGGAAAGATCAGCTGTAATTTAGCAGAAAACGACCGACGGTAAAGCTTAAGCTTAAACATCGGATATTTTGTGATTTTTGGAGCGGACGCTGATGGCTTTGGTAAAAAACAATTAGCATATTTTGCTCTAATAAAAAAATTGCATACGTTTGCTCGAATCTCCTATCCGCTGCTTTTTTCATCTGCACTGATCATTGCAGGTGATGTGCTCTTGAAAAATATCCATTTTGTTGAGTTTTGGAATTCGTAGCTAAAAAAATATTCCACTTTTTTGTATGACATGATTACTGTATCCTGGAGCTTTGTGGCAGAAATACGAATTTTCATGGATTTACGATAGCCTCTAATTAAAAATTATTGACGCAGCGAAAACCAAAAGAATTGGTTCAATTTGATACGTAGTTTTTACTTAGTGAGAAACTTTATACTGTAGAGCAAGGCTACATTTCTTCATGCAAACGGGAAAATCGTTAAAAAAACATAATGCTTATCCACTGTGGATTTGGAAACAACTGCGTCTATACCTGAGTGCTTTCGAGAAGTTTTGACCACTTAGCCAGGTTATTGAATGAAATTTTCTGCAATTCTGTTTACCGCTTATTGATAAAAAAATTCTTCATTGATTATTCTAGTACTTATTTACTTTCATGGGATCGCTGTAGGGAGAGTAACAATTCTACCGACTTTTGGTCCCCCAAGCTGTACATATTTAAGTTTACATGCGATACATCAATGTCATACTCTCCAGAATTTTTCTCCCGTCATGTTATAAAGATACGACTTTAGATAAGCTGAGTTACAATGGTAGAAAGTTCAAAAATACTAGATATTTGAATCATAAATAGTTGTGCATAGTACGCTTTTCATTAGAGCTTTTGTTATGTTTTTTTATTTTTTCGTTGAACGGCACGAAAAATTCCAAAGTCATATCCTTAGTTTTTAGGCTGAAATATTTTTACGTTACCTTTTATGGTTTAACTCTTCCTGGGGTCGGTTGGATGTAGGATGATCTCCGGCTCGAGGTAATCCCGGGGCCGGTTTCATCAAAGAGACTTAAGCTCCAGCTGAGCTGCAGTTTAAGCTGTAGCCTAACTCTATATGTTATAACATTGCCGTTAGGCTGTAGCTCAGCTGCAGCTCAACTCATGCACACAAAACATATCGAGAAACTTAAGCTGCAGCTGAGCTGTAGCTTAACTCTGTATGTTATAAAATTGTCGTTAAGGGGCAGCTCAGCTGCAGCTTAACTTTCCCGATATGTTTTGTGTGTATAAGTTGAGGTACAGGTGAGCTGCAGCTTAACGGCAATTGTATAACATATAGTTAAACTACAGCTTAAGCTGCAGCTCAGCTGGAGCTCAAGTCTCTTTGATGAAACCGGCCCCCGGACTTTTTCGCGCGTAAAATATATTAGAAGTTCGTGATTACCTCAAGCTCGCAATTATCTCGTTTATTGTAACCAACCCATGGTGTCCACACAGGTTTCAAGCATACATGTAACTGGTGGGAAGCAGTGTCATAAGAATCCCCAGAAGTCGTCGGCTATAGGGCTAGCCATTTCTGCATACTTTTGGTTGACTCAAAAAATGTTCATTTTTGAACAAGAAAGGTCAAAAACGTCAATTTTTTCATTTTTTACAATTTTTAAAGGAAACAATTTTTGTTTTGTGACCGTTTTTCAGGCGCAAAAATCGTAATTTATTTTATTAAAAGACCCCCTAAAGTGTTGAAGAGGCGACGACCCTCCGCCCGAAAAAGTCGCTCAACCCCCCCCCCCCAGATCTCGGAGCTCCTTTACATGTATGGATTCAAGGTCATCATGTCGCATAAGATCATCACCTTCGACTCCCAAGTATACCCTCAAACTCAAATCTAAACTTAAAATAAGACATTTTCAATGGACTGAAGATATGGAAAATCTAGATAATTGAAACTTCATACTAGCTGTCAAAATTTGTTTGAGTTTTGGGGCTCAGTTTAACTCCTTTGAAACCATGAACTGTCCCGATCCTAATCCACTTTTGTCATTCTGGTTTTCACTTTAATTTTACAATTATTGTCGTGCTGAATCGAATTATGTTTCTAATTTTTCATATAGCTTATCGAGGAATGGCCATTCCGCCCAGACCACTTGTAGCCCGTGGCGGCTACATATACAACGCCCGCAGAGCACACGCTTTGCATTACGGTCCGATGAGAATGGGTTTCGTCCATCGCTTCGGTTATTACGGTTATCCAGGGTGAGTAACATTACGTGCCAGCGTGTGATCATACAACGCCTAAAATTTGGGACAGAGTATTAACCGGATCCTTGGAAGGCGGATTAGAATTGTGTAAATTGATGATAGATCACTTTTTTGGTATTTAATAGTGACATCGTAGAGGGAGGGAATAAATGAACACGTTTTGGGAGAGTTTTAGAGTAAACTGGACCTGAGATGGGGCTTAATTCAAACTAATCCTGTTACATCTTTGCGTAGAAATTTGAGGTCGCGCCACTTGACGAACATACATGCACATAGAGGGTAGGGGGGGTAAACCCCCATACCTGAGACCCTGACCACCCCCCTCTGGCCAAAAAAATCGTCAAAACACCCCACCCTGAACTTTTTTCAAGACAGTTTTTTCATGATTTTTGTGCATATTTTGTATGAAAAACAGGCTTGTAGAACTTTTTTGTTTTTTTTGGTCACCCACCCCCCTACCCCCTGGGAAAAAGGTCCATTGACCCTCCCCCCTGGAAAATTCTTGCCTTGCATGTCTGTTGACGAAGTAGGGATAGAATTTTTTTGAGAATGACGCTTGGGAAACTTTTGACATTTTGTGTTCTGATGACATGTCACGACGCTTCTTAGCCTTGAGAGATCCCGTCTCACGCTTCCATTGTATTAAATCGTGAATAAAGCTTTAAACGGTAGGTTCCGTGGAAATCTACTTAAAATATCATTGAAAGAATCGTAGCTTCATTTTGGAAGAGTTACAAATCTAAATTTGAGTCGACTCTGAACGTTTTTGTGAAATTTGATTCAACTTGAATGCTTTTGCACAGGCTTCTCATGTATAGAACAATGCCCATCGCCATGTTCATCCATCGGCCCATTATATACCCGTGTTGTCCGTTCATCTACTACCCGCTTTACCATAGACACTATTTTTACGGTTACTCGAATTATAACGAACGATTCTACAATGCAACCGGTGACGATAAACCGGTAAATCTAGTTGTTCGTCTCTTACAAATCATACAATTGAGACTTGTAAGATCAGAATCGGGATCTAATCCGAAGAAACGTTGATCCATTGATTAAAAATCTGTTTATATCAAAATTATTCTACAAATTTACCTGATATCGATTAAAAAACTTGGAAAATTGCAAAATTCGACTTAATCACTGTTCGTTTGCTGTTCATGAGAATTGTGGCGTCGTTCTGGTTGGATAATGCAGAAAAATTTATTGCTGATATTTTGGAAACTATTTTCATCCGAATTCTGGACTTACTGTAGCTCAAGTTGTTTTTTTTTCAGGTAAGTGATGCGCCAATAGTTTGTAGATACAATATAACGGACGATGATCCACATTTCAATAACGTGACATTCGAAAATGGTACAAAAGTAGAAGAAATTGTCTACGAGTGAGTTTTATGTCAAATTTATAGCTTACTTACAAAATTCTTCTCATTTCTTATTAAACAATGACATCAATGTAAAAAAAGAACATTTAGATATGCAATTTTCTGAATTTGGTAACTTATTTTGTCTAGGGGCCTATGGTTTTTTCATTCTTTAGGTGCGACGCAGATTCAGAATATTGCTGCGATGGCTTAGATTGCTGCAAGCGTGAAGACCAAGGATGGACATGGTGGCAGGTCGTGTGAGTAGAAAATATTACACAGCATCGTTACATTAGATTTCCACTGACATTGACGTGTCAAGATTCTGAATTCCGTTTAGCTGAAGGTTTTGAATTTTTTCACCTTCATACTTCATGTTACAAGTCCCTGTTTCATATCGTTTGGATATCTGAAAAAATTTGAGCTTGAAAGTGTTCCACTACATCTTAAAAATGTGATACATTTGTCGGGAATGACGTGAAATTTGACAAGTCATGTCCAAACAGAGCAATAAATTTCTACGATGTGAACTAAACTCCATCAAAAATCTTTCTCGTCTGATTGAATCTGTAAATTGTCATTCTCCAGTATGATTTTTCTGCAATACAGAAACTGTCAATAAGCAAATCCGCCAACGCACTAAAAAGTTTTGTTCCAACTGTTAACGGTCATATGCCTTGCTTTTCCCTACGGAACGGAACGGAACAAAACGGAATGCAATCGACAGAACGTAACCGAACGAAAGGGAAAATTTCGTTCGGTTCGGTTGGAGGTTACCGTCGGTCATTTTCCACAAAATGGCAGTTATCCTCTCCGACCCAAAGTGAATTTTCAGGCTGGACGTTTCAAGCTGTTGAGTATCCGTTCCGTTCCGTCGGAAAAGGCAAGTATAAATGACCCTTTAAGCTTCGTTAGCTTTTAATCCTTCAAGCCGAAACGAACTTGATTTTCCTCTAATTTCATGAGTGGAAAAAGGATCTGGCGATTGTGTTTCTGACGTTATCGTATTTTTTAAACCAAAAAAAAGTTAATGATAAACTTTTCTTTATAGACTAGCAGTGATCGGATGCATTGTTACCGTTTTACTTTGTCTTTGTTTGTGTTACTTTTGCGCCGTGTGCTGTTGCGACCCGCGCGGCGTCGTTGCGGCTTATAACGGCGGCAGCCCGATCGCAGGACCCCTCTACCGCAGCCCGGTCGCATCGCCAATCTACGATATTTCGCTACCAAGGCCGTCCAGTCCAATCGCTTACCCAGTCAGCTTTGCGCCGCCCGGCGCGCCCATATTTGCGCAGCAGCAATTCGTCCCCATGTCCCAGCAACAATTATTAACGCACTTCCCGCCTTACCTACCGTCATCCGGCGCATTACCGTTGCAGCAACCACCGCCGATCAATCGTACGCCCGGCTTCGGAAACTTTTCGTCGGCGCCGAGCGCTCGATGTGATCCGCCAACTCAATATGGAATGCCTCCTGTGACTTTAAAACGTCCCATCGGTTTTAATGTGGAGCCGGATCTGCCACAGACCAATGATGAACTAAGAAATCGGAGCGAAATTTCAAGTAAAGAGATAAATTTTTTGCTAAGAATATTTGCCTATAACAATATATTATAAGTACTTATATCAACCGTCTGACTTATACGTCAAAATGTTCATCGAACTTTTTTTGTATTCTTACTTACTCTTCGTTTCGTCGGATATACTGGTACGCTTTTTGAGGAAAAACGTACATTATCTTATTTTGAATAGAAAACGGCGAGTTCCATCGAATTTCACAAGATAATGTGTTTTTCTTCAAATGCTTTTAAATATTAAGACACGATTTGTGTGAGATTCGACTTTCTGTTCTATTGACCTGTGATAAGTTAAAAACTAATAATATCTGAAAATTAGAAAATTTGAATACCTTTACACGCCGAGTATCGTGGCGGCATTCATTTCGCATAGAAGTCAAAATTAGCATTGCTACAGTACCCCAAAGTTTGGAATTCTAAAACTTTTTTACATTTTTTCAGTCTGTAAACGTATTTCTGTAGCCACCAATGTCTAACATATTTTGCTGAAATTTCAATCCGATTTGTGTACCGCTTTGGGAGCTGCAGGGGTCTACACAGTCTGAAAGTTGGTGCAAAAATGCTGATCAATTCCTTTAAACATACCATTAAGGAGATGCATGAAAAATTGAAAACGCCCAGATTAGACAAATGAAAAGAAAAAATGTGAGTTGAGTCACTGGTAAAATTTCATCGATATAAAATGCTTGTGCAACAGGATGTTTCAGAAAAGATGCAACAAAAATTCCTCACTTCAGGAATTTGATTGAAAAAAAATCGAAGCTGCAAGTTTAATGTTACAAAATAAAATGTCGGCTGTCAGACTCTGACCTACTTATAAGCTGTAAGAAAGTGATCTATAGTCGGAGGCAGTCTGTTTCACACCACATGATGTCAGCCACACAAAAATAGACCAAGTGATAGTAGATTGCAGCGCCTATCCAATGCAGCAGAGGCATAATTACGTTATCCTGTTCATGAATTTTAAATAATCACTCGATTTCTGAAATTCATTGAAAATTTTCTAAATTTTCGTTTCTTTTTTGAGGCACTTTGTTCAGCAACCATAAAACATAGATCAAAGAAAACTTTTCAGGACTTTGACCCACATTTTTTCTTCTTAAGCATTAGGCAAAGCATCCTGTTTTCCGAGAACTTACTTGGTTGGGCATTTATCCAGGTTCGAAAAATAGTTGAATGACTACAGTTCAGTGAGCGCAAATCTCTACAGCTCCCAAAACGGTGAGCGATAAGGACGATATTACTTTGTGCCACTAAACAAGATTTTTCTTTTTTTTTGTTTCTCACTTTCCACAGTTTAAACTTTTTTGCAGAATGTAAAATGTTCGTTCGTGAAAGAAGTAGTACATAAACTATAGTCTGTTAGTTATTTGATAATTCTGTAGTTCAGATAATAAATCTAGCACAACCAATCGGAAAGTGTAGTAATTTCTGGGCGATTTCCATATGTATGCTCTCTTCAGAACCGTGCAGCTCGCCAAACGGTACAAAAATCTTGATGAAAAGTTTACCAATATGGTAGGAATGTATGAGCTATAAAATAAAAAGAATAAAATTCTGCGGCATGCGATGGGAAGGTGCTCAGGAGTGCTCATAAACCAAGTTTGTACAATTTTGATTGCTCATTATTGACACTGTAAATTCTTTTAAAGGGTGTAATATGCACTAACTCACTCTGAATATCACATATCAAAAGATAGACCATCTTTTCCTGTGTAAAATGAGTATTTATTCATCGAATGGGATCACTCCAATCCTGAAATATCGCTTGGCTAGCAAGAACACTGAAAAGATGTCAAAAACTCATCAATTTTCAAACTTTTGGATAATGTATGCCGCGTGAGTTTTCATTTTAAAGAAACTACCCAAAATATTTCATTTTGAGATATGACCAATTTTCAAGGAAGGTCGAACGTCTCAGAAGTCATGTCTTAAGAGTGTAAAGCAAGTACTATTTCATATTTTTACAATTTTCCTGCTGAATTAATCGTCACATAGAACTGAAAAGTTGGCAGTTTACTCAACCAACCATTATCATTTCTTGAGCAAAAAAACCTGCATGCAGTAAAAGCTTAGTGTAAATGATTTGGAGGGCTGTACTAATCTTTGTCATTTTTCAATTTGCAAGTATTCTGAGAAAAATAGACTGTGCGATTTAAAATCTTTTTCAGAACTCCATTGTTTATAGGAGAAAGCAACTCCCAAGATAATCGTTCAAGCCCGAAGCAGCATCGCCAACGATAGAAAATCAATTTCACGTTGGGAACATTCTATAATTACTTAATCATTTTTGTGATTAATGTATTAACTTTGTTCATCAGGAAAATCTGAAAATGAATAAACTGCATGCTTTTTATCTTCAATACTTTTCTAATCTAACAACGCTTTTTCAGTTTTAACATGCGCGTCAAACACAGCAATCAACTTCTGAACCAAGCTAACTCGATTGCCTAGTGATGTTAGTCGTCATGTATGACAATCAGGAAGAGCCGTTTGATTGAAATTGCGCAACGGAAACATCATTACTGTGATTTGAAATCTCCCGCTCCATACAGTATTTTTCCTCGTTTTTGAGCAGTGTTTTTTTGTGCCAAAACATGGTTTTGGCACAAAAAAAATTGTAATGGCACAAAAAATTTTGAGCGTTTGTGCCAATTGGTACAAATTTTTTGATTGGTCCATGGCTAAATTTCCTTAATTTTTAATCATTTTAAGGACGTGGAGCGACTTTCGACTTGGCTTTTTTCAGGAGAAAACAATTATAGACAAGACATCCAAATTTAATCTTTAATATAGTTCTTAGGAAGGAGGCCGAAAAGTAAAGGAAAACTTCATGACAAAAAGTCTACAAAAATATCTGAATTTTCGCAGCATTTCAATTTCTTTTCGGATCGTAGAAACCGTTTCCTCGCTCAGTTTTTCTTATCTCGCTGACGTGGTTAGAGAAAATAGAGCAGGCACGATTTTTATGCAAATGAATGCGGTGAAAGTATCTTTAGTTAGTTTTTATCAAACTTGAAAGAAAGAAAGAAAAGAAATTTATTAAACGCAAAGAAATACAAGAAATATGGGTATTACTGCGTCTGGTTCACACCCACCCTATAGCGTTAGCAACGCAAAAGGTACCTACAGTAAACGTAGTAGCATGTTGACGTCATACAATAGACGCAAGTACTTGTGCATCGCGTTGTTTGCGCGCAAATTAAAAGCAACTATTTGGTTACGCATCGCGGTTTCGGACGCTATGACCAAAATTTAGTCAACCTTTGACCCGAGTGACCTAAATGCTAACTTTACGAGTATAATGCTTGTGTTATATTTCGAAGAATAATTATATGTTGTACTGTGTTAAATCGAGATTCAGACCAGTGATCCTCCGAATGACCAGTGGTCAACCGAGTGACCAGTGGTCACTCAAGTCAACGAACATATTTTTTGATGGAGAATTAGCCTATTAATTGGCAATTTGAATGTTATCTAATTTTCACTCAAGATTGGTGCCCAGGGGTCATCCAAGTGACCAGACCAGCCGAATGACCAGTGGTCAATCAACTCGGCGAACCTTTTCTTTGGCGAAGAATTGGCCTATAACTTCCATTTTGTGGCTAGTGATCATCCAAGTGACCACACCTGATGAATGGCCAGTGGTCACTCAAATTAAAAGACGTTTTTTCTGATGGATGGTACTAAAAATACACCGTAATTTTGAATAAAAGCAGACTGTGGGTCATCCAAGTGACCAGACCGTCTGAGTGAGCAGTCGCCAATCAACTCGGCAAACTTTTTTTTGGCGAAGAATATAGCCTATAACTAACGTTTTGAATGTTATCTAATGTTCACTCAAGATTGGTGATCAGGGTCATCCAAGTGACCACTCCCTCAGGTCACCCGATTACTCCATCTCATTTTGAAGTTTATTGGTTTAAAATCGGTTACTGTGTATATAAAAGGTGAGTTTTTGATGGTGTTAAACTTAAAAATTAAACTATTGTAGCCCATTTACTGTAGAAACTTCACAATTCTAGTTTATTGTTGTCTTTTTCTGCTGTTTTTGCTTTTGTTTGCTGTCTATACCACCAAAATGGCTCTGCAGGGCACAAACCCCAATATTATAGAAATTGCAACCATTTGCATCTCAGAAGAATCTGCTAACAATTTTGTGATAGCTAATGGTCTTCTACCAAACTTACCTGCGATTGGACAGCTGGATAATCGACCTTTATCTCCGAAACAGAATTGTGCTGGAGAATTATATCGTACTGTCGTTAAAGGTACAGTAATTTGTGTTATCCCACGTTCTTTGTCTTAGTACATCTTGCAAAAAATCTTGGGAAAATGCAAATAATAACCTGCACAGCATGCAGTATGAAACTTTGAACTTGATAGATTTTCCTTGAGAAAGAAACATAAAAATCTGTTAAATTTTGGGGATGGAAAGCTCCGAGAAAGACTTTCTTCTTGCTAATGGAATCCCCTGCCCTATGATGCACCATGATGAAGATAGAATAAGCTCAGGAGAAGTTGCTAACTGCTTACCTTTTTCTTCACAGAAAATTCAAACTTCACTGAAAAATGACAGAAAATAAAATTTTAGCAAAAGCCAATTATTCCAGAACTTTGAAACAATTTTGTGAATATTTAAACTAACTACAATTCAGCAGTAGAATTTTTCATAATCAAAATAATAATCAGTAATTTTTAGTGAAGATATATTATTCACTAGGTATAGAATCATATATGCCTTTAGCAGATACATACTGTCATCAAAATGACCTTCACTAGGCTTTAAAACAGATGTTTTGATCTAAAATTTTCAAAAAACTGATCAAATATGCTAAAATATTCTTCAAAAATAAAACATGTAAAATAAAATATCCACGAAAATTTGAAACTAGCTCATGCTTTCCAGATTTATTACTCAGCAGCAACAGAAAAAAATCGACTATAATTGATCATGAATATGATTTTTTGCTACAAATAAATCAATTTTTTTTTCAATATTTGTTGTTTCAGATAGATTTTCCAAGACATTGGGAAAAGAGTTTCAGAACCAGGCAGAGCTGTATCTGTAATTTCTTGAGGGACAGAACACAAACAACCTGCAAAAATGCAATTTTGAAACCAAAAGCTCCAATAATACTGCTGTAATGCAGACTCACATATTTCCTTAACAAGGCGAACATGTTTGAAAAAGTATATCTTATAAGATATCTTTCAAAACCAATTTTGCAATTTAGCATGTTTATTTGAATAAAATTTGAAATTTATGAGCCGTGAAAAATGTGTTTGAAATTTGAGAAATAAGCTATCAGGCAAATTAGCATTTCAAGAAAAAAAAGCAAGCACAAATGAAATAGAGACAAACAAATTGGACAGGGAAAGCATAAAAAACACGATAGATGATGAGCAAAAATGCAAATACACATCAGTCGAGTCACGAAAAAATAATAACTCTGTGTGTTTGTAGTACTCCATCAGAAAAAACGTCTTTTGATTTGAGTTACCACTGGCCACTCATCAGAAGTGGTCACTTGGATGATCACTAGCCACAAAATGGAAGTTATAGGCTAATTCTCCGCCAAAGAAAAGGTTCGCCGAGTTGATTGACCACTGGTCACTCGGCTGGTCTGGTCACTTGGATGACTCCTGGGCACCAATCTTGAGTGAAAATTATATAACATTCAAATTGCCAGTTAATGGGCTAATTCTCCATCAAAAAATATGTTCGTTGACTTGAGTGACCACTGGTCATTCGGTTGACCACTGGTCATTCGGAGGATCACTGGTCTGAATCTCGATTTAACACAGTACAACATATAATTATTCTTCGAAATATAACACAAGCTAATTATACTCGTAAAGTTAGCATTTAGGTCACTCGGGTCAAAGGTTGACTAAATTTTGGTCATAGCGTCCGAAACCGCGATGCGTAACCAAATAGCTGCTTTGAATTTTGCGTGCAAACAACGCGATGCACAAGTACTTGCGTCTATTGTATGACGTCAACATGCTACTACGTTTACTGTAGGTACCTTTTGCGTTGCTAACGCTATAAGGTGAGTGTGAACCAGACGCAGTAATACCGAAATATGAATAATACAGAAAAGCTCATGGACATGACAAAAGCACGTGCGAATTGAGCTTTAAAAAATGAAAATTTAGATCGAAAACAGGGCATATTGTTATAATTTTTGGCGCTAAACAGTTTACGTTTTTATAGTGAAAAAATTTTTTGTGCCATTGGCACAAGTTTTTTGGCCCTTTGTGCCAATTGGCACACATGTCCGAGCTAAAAAAAACGCTGTTTTTGAGGAACTTTTTTCGAAATTGAGGCAAATTTTTTTTGTAGACACTACTTCGAGAAAAATTTTTTGATGGTTTCCTGTTCGCAGATGCATTCTACGCGTTATAAAATTGAAAATTGTTGAAATTTTGTGACGATTTTAATTATTTAATAATTTTTCTAATTAGTCCGAAGCGCGGTTAGAAAATGTCATTCTAGCTAATGCTTATAGCTTTTAATTATCAATGGATAAATGTTTGATCCTGTGTGTCGACGAAAGGCAAGATTATTCTCGGTTATTTTCCAAAAGTCTTTTTGCCGTCTTTAAAAAGATTTTGACCATACCATACTTGTACTTGATGGGAGGGGGGAGGGTTGGGCCCCCCACCCAACTTGGCCAACCATATACCTAACTCTCTCCCCAGTTTGGAAAAAATTAAAAAAATTTGCAAAAAATTGTCTGTTTTTTGGCCTTTTATGGGAAAAATTTCGACTTTTTTCGACCCCCTCCCCCCAAATTTCGGATTTACCCCCCCCCCCCCCAACTAGTCGGACCTCTTACAGGTATGGGGAGGGGGTCGAAAAAAGTCGAAATTTTACCCAAAAAAGGCTAAAAACATACACTTTTTTGCACATTTTTTTAATTTTTTTTCAAACTGGGGGGGGGGGGGGTTGGGTATATGGTTGGCGAAGTTGAGGGGGGTCCCCCCAAGTTCAGGTATGATTTTGACATTTGTGTAATTGGAACATTTTGAGTCCAAGTGGGAATTCTCGCTGGTGGAAGAATCAAAATTATTGGTTGCTTTCCTAGTTTCTGAATTGTAGTCTGCCGGACTGAAAATTCATTGAATTCAGTCAAAAATTAAACGATCTGTCTAGGAAATAAAAGTTAAAAAGGTTCATTTTCCAGCGTTCTAGAATATCGATAATCGATAAATGGGGCAAAAAGTTTTGAGCAAAAAAAACACTGTGACGAAACTTTGCCGGAAAGCAGTGTTTTTTCTGCCAAAACATAATTTTTGGCACCAAAAAAATATGGAATGGCGCAAAAAATTTTGAGCGTTTGTGAAAATTTCCTTGATTTTTAGGCATTTTAGAGGCTGAAAACGTTAAAATTTTTTCGACGCTGGGCGCCGAATAAATAAATATAATACTAACTAATTTCATTTGGCCCGATTGCTGGCGAATTCTTTTTGAAAAGTGTACGTGCATCATCGCAGCAAATTTATATATCGTCAAATACTGATAAATGAATAGAAAATCTAAACTTCCTTTGTTCGTCCAGTGGGATTCATATGGAAAAATTGTTATTTCTGGTGTTTGATTCAGATGTAAAAATTGATGCCCTCGGCACAATTTTTCCCCCAAAAATTTGCTCAATTTTTAACTTGGTTTTCTGCAGGAGTTAGGCAATCGTAGACATCCTCAATTCGTTCTTCACATCGATGTTATAAAGAAATTCGTAGCCGAAAATTGAGGAAAATATAAGCTTAGGTATATACAAATTATTAGCAGCATATTCTATTTTTTTAAATCGTAAATCACTCAGTTTTCCTTATCTCACTGACGTAATAAGTAGAAAAATTGGTGGGCACGATTTCTACGTAGTATATATATAACTGCGGTAAATACAGCTTTTGATTATATTTTTGTTAGGGCTGTTCCGAGATCTCGATCTCGACACATCTCGGTATTTTTTCACATCTCGATCTCGGATATTTGATTTCTGCGGATCTCGATCTCGCTCGATCTCGGTATTTTTTAAGATTTTATCCGAGATATTATTCGAGATTTTTTTCATAATTTAGAAAATAATAAGACGTATTAATTTTAATTTTTTTTAGATTTTTTGAGAAAGGTCAACACGTCAACTTTCTCAACTTTTTGAAGCGTTTGTTCTTTTTTTAATGTAAATTCAATTCAAAAGCTTCATGAAAGTATTTTTGGAAAAGTTCTACGCTTCTGACTCATTGCTTTTTGGTCAAATTTATGAAAGGTTACGAGCAAATAAATGGTTTAAATTTTTCGAATGATAAATTTCTAGAAATTACGATTTATGAACACAAAATTTAAATCTAATTTTTGAAATATACGATCAGAATGATTATCAGAATGCTTTAAAAAGCTCAAAAACACTTAAATAAAGCGTCTGTGAACCTTTTCAAGCGAAAAAACGAGGATTTTAAGATTTTAAAGCATTTATGTAAAATTTGATCCCTTTCCACATTTGTCGGAAAAGGTTCGTGGAAAAAAAAACAGTGGACCAAAGTGGATAAGTGCCATTATTTTAATTATCATTATTATGTATTTCCTAACTTAGGCGCAGCTTTAAGCATGTATGCTTTCATTTATCACTCAATCTATAATAGTTTTCATCATGCTAGATTTTTACAGTTTCTGAAAAAGATTTTAACAAATTTACAAGCTGCCAAAACATAATTATCTAAGGTGTGGATACATTATACATGTATTAAAGTATATTCCTACCGCCGTAGCTAAAATATTCCATTCATAGCTTGTAAAATTCTTATTTAGTTCATCAATGGCAACACAGGGCAAATATGCCAGACATTAAAACAACCATTTTCAAAAAAAATAATGTATTTTATAAAGTAACTGTAAAATATATATGTGAACAATCTGTTTTTTAAGCATAAGCACCTGCATTAATTGTAACAAAAAGTTGACAAACAATCGGCCGATGCATCGGCCGATGCCGATGCATCGGTCCATCACTAGTTTTGACTGCTAATCTTCAATATTTTATCATGATATTTAATGAAAATTCGCATTTTTTCCTTGACGCAGTTTTTGAGAAAGATCAATACTTCAAGTCTCTAAGCTTTTTGTAGTGATTATTTCCTTCCTAACGTTAAATCAATTTAAAAGCTCTATGGAAGTAGTTTTTGGAAATTTCTACTATTCTTACTCATATCATTTCAGCCAAGTTCATGAGAGTTTGCGCTAAAGTGCATGCGTAATTGCATAAAATTTTCAATGATCAAATGATTTATATTTTTTGGTATTATGTCTAGTGCATGGTCAGAAAATGTCGTTCTAGCATATGTTTATCGCTTTCAAACATCAACATATTATAGATTAAGATTAGATGTTGTATCTTGCACTGTTTTCTTAAAAAACTTGAATAATTTGATGAAAACCAAAGTTTATGTCGATTACGCATTCCTTAAAAAATTTACACGTTCGTTAACATAGTTTTTCTGCATTTGAGAAATAATTGAGGAATTTTTTGGTCGTTTGGTGGCTAACTAAAAATTGATAAAATGTGGATTCCTGGGAGCTTGACGATGTTGTGCATCACGTAAATTGAAATTAGGCCTGGAAAATTTCTCTGGGCGAAAAAAATTGTATATAGAAAAGAAAAAAAATTGTAAAAAAATTGTATATAGAAAAGAAAAAAATTGTATATAGAAAAGAATCATAGAAAATCTCGATCTCGCTCGATCTCGAATAAAATAAAATTGACATCTCGATCTCGAACATACTGGAGTTCCATTCTCGATCTCGACTTCTCCAAAAATTTGATTTCGGAACTGCCCTAAGTTTTTGCCCAAAATCTTTTCGTAATGTTCGGTATATTTCTAGCGAAAAAAAGCCTCTTGTGCCAATTGCCACAAAAATCCGAAAAACTAGAAACGAAAGTACTAGAAACGTAGTAAAAACTGCGGAAAGGTTTTAAGTGTGATAGAAATATATATATTAAATCTTACGTTTGGCGCATTAATAATTTTGTAAAAATCATGCGCAACCTGTTTTTCAGCTAACTTTTTCAGCTAGTGAGATAAAAAATGTAAAAGAAAATGATTTACGACTCAAATAACGATTTTTCAAACAGATATGCCAGCCTGGATTTGGAACATTTTACCTTCCGATGTTAAAATAATTGATAATTTTTGAAAATTTAAGGATAAAATAAAACAAGTAGACTCACTGTTTTTTCCACAAATGTGGAAAGAGGTCAAATTTTTTTCCACATGTAGAAAATTCCTTGATGACAAGTTTTAGTCATAAAATCCTCGTTTTTTCCGCTTGAAAATGCTCATAAACGCTTTATTTAAGTGTTTTTGAGCTTTTTAAAGCATTCTAATAATCATTCGGAACATATGTCTCAAAAATTAGATTTAAATTTTGTGTTCATAAATCGTAATTTCTAGAAATTTATCATTCGAAAAATTTTAAAACAAAATTTGTTCGTAACTTTTCATAAATTTGGCCGGAAAGCTCTATGAAGGAAAAAATGTGGATCTTCATTAAATATATACATATAAATATATAATATTCAAGATTGCCAATTAAACATGAAATAATACGTTTAAGATGATGAAAACTATTAAAGATTAAATGATAAGTGAAGGTAGACACACTAAAAGCCACGCCTGAGCTTGGTAATAAATAATAATGATTATTCAAGTTGTAACCGGCGCGAAGCGCCTGAAAATTTTGAGATTTGGACCTCCTAAAATGCACCAAAATGCATCTTTTCAATATGAAAACCCCCAATTTTTCTTCCACATTTGTGGAAAGACCTCAAGAAAATTTTCCACATTCCAGATTTTTTTCCACATTATAGTGCAAATGTGGAAAAAAACAGTGAGTGGAAAGCGATTTTCTAAAGAGGTGCAAGTAAGGGCTATTAGCCTTTGCGCTACTTGAGCATGTCTTTTTACTAACCCAATATTTATATTTCCATTTATCATTTATTTTTGCATTAATTCAATCCTTTTTTCATCGACATATTCAAATAAAACATCATTATCATACATGTAACGGGGCCCCGAGGCCTGGGGGGGTCGGGCCACTTCTTCGAGGCCGAGTGTCAGTAATTCCCAAAATTTTGAGGCGAGGGATCTCTGAAGGAAAACAAAATCGACTTTTTCACGAAAAAAGTTCAAAAAATTGTTCAAAATATAGTAATTTTTTCTAAAAAGACCGAAAAAGTGTATTCATGGCGTGGAGCGCCAAAAAATTGATGTTCTTGACTATTTTTTTGTTCAAAAATTGACATTTTTCATTGAAAACTTGATATTTTTCAGTACTTTTGCGACCAAAAGTATGGGGGTTAATACAGCTATGTACCACATGGCTAGCCATAGGATTGGAAAATTCTGGGGCGTCGCTTAATGGCTAGCCATATGGCCGACGATTTCTGGGGGAGGGAGTTCCTATATATCACTTCCCCCTTCCCAATTACATGTATGATCATCATCATCAAAAAGAAATGGAATGCTGAGAACAGGACCGTTCTTGGGGTTTTAGCGGCCCTGGGCGAACTCAGGTTTGGCGGCCCTAAATTTTTTTCAATAATTATTAGACACCACGCCATTTTTAGGTAATAGATGATTCACTACTTTACATACTTCAGAATATCTGAAAACGACGCATAATTCCATTATTACAAGATTTTATTCATTAAAAATAACACGTTTATGAACCGGTTGAATGGCAACAACTCTGTGTATGCTCATGCATAATAGGCGGACACTACACAGTATATAATTTGTATGCAATGCAACATCTGCTCATAACACCTTAATTAAACGCCTGAGACAATGTGTCCAGAGATTTTTCCAAATGAAATTCTGACTTTTTCAGAATTTCCAGTTTTTTTCGGGGCAAAATTCAATAATCGTGTACCATACCGAGACCTGAGCAATTTGCTGATATTTTCTACCGGCTAGATAATGCCGTCAGCAAACTAGAAAACCAAAGGCGTCAACTAGAAATCAACCTTTTTTTGGCCAATGTTTTCCACAAAAAAGTGCAGTGTAGAAAAAACAGATGTTTTACATAGTTATGAAATATGTGCGCTCGGATGCACATTCCATAATTGTGGAAAGTGAAGTAAGTAAAGCGCCCAAAATCTTTCCTAAATAGGAAAGTTATTTTTAAAACACGTTTCTGCTCAAAGAAGCTTACAATAGCTGCTGTTTGTGTACACGTTGGAATGATTAATACTTATTAGTGATATTAGCGTTTTGAGTGGTGTACTCATAATGTACCTCAAGGAAGGTTTTTGTACCTGTTTTATTTCTACTCTACACAATTTTTGTGTATTCAAAACGTAATGTAATCTGAATCTAGTGACTAAATGTTCATCAAAATTTCAATTAAATCTGTCATTAACTAATGGTTGACATAGTACACGCTGAAAAAATGCATTTTCCGACGTTAGGCACCGAAAAAGTTACTTTAGCAACACTTTTGATTCCTCACCCAAAACTCAACAAAATTCAATTTTAAAAGTCAGGAAGTGAATGAAGTACAAGGGAAGTAACTTTTAATCATGAAATTTAGCGAATTTGTCAATTTTATAGTGAGGAACTAAAAATTAGTCTGTGCAACAAATTTTTTCCACAAGTTACAGATCAAACTTGCTTGTGCGAAAAAAACCGTGATTGATTTGAGTAATGACTAATCTAATCTGTTAGCCTTATTATTCTGTGTGTGATTGAGAATGTATTCAAAATGAATGATCTGCTATATTGGCTTCTATACTTTAATTTTGAACAGTGTTTTTGCCTAAATTTGTTGAAGAAAATCTGCTTTTTACTACCGCATTCATTTACAAACTTTTTAGTTTTGGTTTGTTGAAATTTGTATTGGCCTGTAACATTTTGACCCTAGGAGTCAAATGGCCTGTCGAGAAAAAATGAAAAAATCCCTGTGTGAAATTTAACTTGGTTGCTGTAGATTTTTAATCTAAAGGCCCTGTCATACTTTTCTTCTTTTTCTTTCTTAACCTGTCTCTTTGGTGTAACCGGATTTTTGCTGCATTGGTCAGCAACCCAACAGGAAGCAAGTGTTTGATGCAGGCCTCAATAGACTCGAAATCGTGGATTTTTTCCGTTTTCCTTTTTTTCTCCATTTCCTCAATTTTATTTTTATTTTTCCTTGCGTTGATTTCCCAATTTTTCGATTTTATTACCCGATTCAAACTAATCGATTCAATTTGTCAGTCGAAATTTGATCCAAAATAAATCAGAACGTGTAATTTTCCTGCTCTTAGCGCCGATAGAGTTTTTAGTAAGAATCATTGATTATGAGTGTCTTTTTAATATTTTGACGGAAAAATGCGTTTTCTATCACTTGCAGGCCCCCTATTGCAAAATTTCGGGAAGTCGGCTGCCCTCCTCCCTACAACTTGACTTTTAAACCATTAGGCAATTGGTCAGAACTGCTCAGGTATATATGCAGTAAGGAAGTAAGAAACGTAGGAAAGATCGTCCCAAATGTGCACGAAATGCTCCTTCATTTATATAGAAATAGAATTTAGAAAGAATCCTATTAGCCTTAGAAACTTTAGGACAGTTACGGGAGTCCGCAAATTGATCATTTTTGCCCATTTGTCTTTCAATTGTATTCAAGTCTTCTATTTTTTTCGAAGGCTCTCAGTGCGAAATTCGACCGAACGAATTTTCGCAAAATATTTTCATCTGGCTGAATAAAAATGTACTGTTGTATACTAAAATTAGACGTATAATTTTGTAAGATTTTATTAGGACTCGGTTATCAATAACCTTCGGGCGTTGCGTTAACATTAAGTGATCAATTATCATTTTAAAATTTTCTTTTCTCCGTCTTCATCCTTGAAACTTTATATTTTACCCAAAAATTTTTGAGAGCAATGTTCGGTCGGGGTTGAGCGCATTTTCGAGTGTGCATATGGCCCATCAGCGCTTTGAACCAGATTTTACGCTTAATATCTTCATAATGGGCATAATTTTCACCAAACCGAAATAACCTCGCCATTTCGGAAACCATTGCGCGACCAGTTTTACTTACTGTGTGCAGGGTACCCCATCAAAAAATACAGTAATCTCTTTATTTGTTACTGTTACTATATAGTTTGTGTACATTTTGGCTCCGGCCTCTTCTTTGGTCAAACACATGTACCGTTAATTGATTTGCAGGTTGGTCGCTTCGTTGTTAGTTCGGCATTGATAAACAGTTTGCCAAATAGTCTGGTATTCACAGTTGGTACCTGTAATTACGATATTATTATTGTTCGTATTTGTCAAAGTTCGACGCCTCTATTGTTATTTTATTTATTATTAATCCTGTTGACGACAAGTAAGTTTTTTTGTGTTGAGGATCGCCCTTTTGCCAAGGTCAAACTGATTTCTTAGCTAGAATGCCTTATGAAAGTCCAAAAATGAAAAAATTTTGTTCCAAAATATCATTACCGTCGAAAAATGAAAAACTATCCAAATATATAAATGTTCTGATACGGGAAAATATCGCTAAAGAATTCGTTTGAGTTCTTTTTCTTTGACAACTTAATTTACCTTTCTTTTAGATGGCTAATTAACTGAATATCTAGATTATTATGTTTCCTGCCAAGGTATGTATGCATCGGTTTTCACGCTCTCTTCGAGTATAACATTTTCAAATTTTCGATTTTTTAGTACGTCGGTTCTTTTGAAATTTCCGACGACAATGGCTGCCGATTGAAACGTCTCGACATTGTCAGACGACGTTTGGAAACTGTAAAGGTAATAAATTGCATTCTTCTGTTGCGGCAATAATTTCTCAATGGATGAGAAATTTTTACGGCAATCAGCTTGAAAACCTTGAGATTTTTTTAGTGCAGTGAAGCGAAACTAGTTGAAAAATTCAGATGTAAAAGACGAAGTGGTGTATGTAAAAGCTTGAATTGTTGTTTTTTAATTGGAGAACAATTCGTCACTTCGTTAACTAAAAATTCAACATAATATATAACTTGTTCAATCCACAAGGAAAAATAATACATTTTTCGTTTGATAATACCGAAACATTCTGTTTGTTTATGAATCAACTGTACTTAAATTTTGAATGTGTTTTCTCTGTTGAAGCTTGACAGAACAGTCTTCTGTTTTTAGCTACGCCTCAACAGGAGAGAATTTGTCGTAACCTGCAAAAGTGTGATTGTTGTCGTTTCTGCGTCGGGTGTCAGAACGTGCAGTTTCGATCAAAAGGTAAGTTAACGATGGATTCATTTCGAAGATTTCGTAGTAAAATGCTCTTGATAATGTTTTAATCAATTTTTTATGAGTCAAACAGATCGAATCGTTATTTTTTTACTTCAACGTGTTCTGGAACTGGGATTTTTGCAACTTTTCCAATTTAAGTCGACTTTTTTTTATCAAAGTGACAATTAAAAATGTTTGCTACTTGTTCAACCCTCTGGTCTATTGGTACACTTGGTTTTTCAAAATATCATTATGTAAAGTAAGATGTGAAGCTGAAACTGTGTGAGGTATTTCCCTGCCCTTAGGTTTGGATACTTATTTACCATCATAGTAAAAATAACAATTGTGCACCAGATTTTGGGAAGTGTCATACTGGGTATGCCAACTTGAAAGAAATGAGTCAATAGGTATTTTTTTGTGAATGATTACTATGTTTAGGATGTCCAGTTTGTAAAATGTATTGCAAAGCTGATTTTAATCTGTGAAATCGAAACTTAACTGTAGGGCACAAAAGAAATTTATAGTACTTGTGTAGCGATTTGCATTTGTCTTGCTTGTGGAATAATTTAGAGGGAGGGATGATAGAATGAATGTGGCAACGAATAACCATCGGATCATATAGCAGCACCAAGGAAAGAGTCACGGAAAAATGTTAATTTTACCCCAACCTAAATCCTAGACCATGGAGATGCCTGATGAAGCTAGAAAATGCACTCTAACACACGGTAAAGTTGACAAGTTAACTGTATGCAGTATGTAATTTAGAAAATTATCAATCTTAGGTTTAGTTTTACGGTTTGCCTATTTCTGTGCTACTAACAAGTTTTATTTTTCTACAATGTGTGCCAATCTATTAATCCTCAGGTTTAATGATTCCTTAAATTGTAGCACTCCCAATAAAAGTCTAGTCTATTTGTATGAACTATTGAAAGACAGTTTCATTTCTTCGATAATATACTTGGTTTACTAACGCTAACTATCCTACTGGTAAAAGTCTTTGCTATAGAACTTCGCAGCGTGTTCACAAAATACATTCTCGAATAGTATCGGTGAGAGAGTTGGCTTATACTTTCTGCCAAGATGATTACGATTAGTCTTTCACTGATCGGCCGAGTCTAAATGTGTTAATTTTCATTTTTGTTTGTCATCTTTATGCATACGTTATAACAGGTTATCCATAGTTGTCATTCGTTGAAACGTATCTCGTACGCCACCTGCGATCCGGATTATTTCCTATTTTCGTTCATTGCCCGCCACGATTCGGCGCCCACCTTGCAACGGAATTTCGACGACGAAAATTTCCGGGTTTTCGGCGCCAATTGTTTCACCGACCCGGAAAGAGAAGAAGAAGAAGGACGAAATGACCATCTTCATTATTGTTGTTCCACCGGGCAAAAATTCGAATCCGGTTTTGTCGACCACCACTGTTACAAATTACAAAGTCAACAATATTGCCACGTTTATAGGATGGAAAATAGAGAGAAGGTAAAAAACCTCAAACAAGATGTATGCGTTTCACTTATAGATAGACTAATTGTCGTATATTTTTCCATGTAATGACCGGAAAGGTAATAAAATAGGACGACTGTATATAACTTTTTATGTACAAAAGATGGCAAGATTATTTTTATTAGAGGAGAATGATCTTATTATGGAGCGTCTCATCCTCGGACAAAAATCTAACTCCTGCAATTCAGATTTTCATCATTCGTAGAAATTTTCATTGAACGAGTTGAATATGAATTAGAAATTTCCACAATAAAAAAGTACGGCCTATATTTCAGCGAAAATCTGCTCCAACAGTGAGTGAGTAGAATTAGGTTTTCCTTTTTACTTCCAAAAAAGAATACGTAATTTTTTGTCTAGAATTGCTGCTAAGCATTGGAAACAATGCTGTCAAAGGTTTTTGTCGCTAGCAGACTTGTTCAGGGTTTTTATATTTAAAAAATATTTAAAAATTTTAAAAACTATTTTGAAAAACTTTAATTAAAGAACTCGTAGATTTCTCTGTACTGCTCGCTCAGTGGAACCATAGATTCGAGTTTGGAATCTGAAATTTCTTGTTGGAAATATTTTATGATATCTATTCCATATTTTTATTGACGTTAATTTAATTTCAAATAATCTGTGTGACCTGTGTAACAGATAGAAGAGTTGATGGCGGAAAAAGTTCCTACGTTTGTTTTCCTGTTTTTCAGGTTATATTATCAGATTGAAATTATTTTTAATTTTGCAGTATGAATCTGAACTAATTAAACCTATCAAATTTAAATGCTTTGTTCATATCGAATTGATAAAAAATATAGTGAACGAAATCTTACTTAAATTTATGCGCACTTAATGCTTAAGTTGATTTAGTTTTGTATTCAATTGCATGCACACATGGCACGCCTAGAATTTCGAACAATAATAATGACTGATTCTTTTTTCCTATCTCCTTGTTCTCATCTTATAGAGGCTCATGACTTGATAATTCCTATACTTCTTTTACAACTTTTATATCATGAACGAAATTCCATCAGCAACGTACAAAATTTTGAGAAGAATTTGACGGTCTACATTGTCCCAAGCTGCTAGAATGTCCAATTTTTATTGCAAAATATGAGCTAATACTAGATCAGCCATCGAAACAAACTGCTTGGAAAATGGTCTGCAGCAATATTCTTCTTAGCAATAATTTTGCAGAGAGTTATAATCGAAATTATTAGAAATTCCAACTAGAAAAATGAACAGTTAGATAAGACAAAAAATGAGAAAAATGTTAGATAAGAGAAAAATACGACTTATTTTCGATCTAATTCTGGCTTTTTCAGTTAGAGTCTGTCAAACTTACGATATCGAATTTTGATCATTATAATTGACTTTAAAACTAGAATTTCGATTCCCAAAATATTCCTGATTTGACTTCTTTAAAGTTTTGAAAATAATCACACAAAATACAAATGGCGCAATTAAAAAGTGTGTTTATTTTAATGGAATTTCGGCACAGAATTGTTTCCGTCATCAACCTTCAACAATCATTCGTGCTTTTGTATATTATTATACTGACATGTATTATTCTTGTCTCGTTAAATTTCTAATTTCATTGTTCTTTTTCTTAAGACCGAACAAATTAACGATGCTTTCAGCCGTGTTTTCCGCGAAGCATTTAATAACAGCCGCGATAATATTCTAAATTGCCGTCAAAAATTGGTATTATCGTCAGCTATGAACAACTATAATTATGGCCATAATAATAATAATAATACCAATCAACAACAACAGCAATTGAAGTATAGACGCGGCTATTCGTCAGGATCTAGTAGCAACGACAGTTTGGACGGCCATAATTCGCATTCTACGCCCATTCAATCGGATTTATGCAGGGTGAGCGCGCGAGCCGAAAATGAGATTTAATCTCAGAAAAAATGACCCAGAAATGATGCGTATTGGAGGTCATTTTTTGAAAAATTGGAAAGCAGGTGCATGTTTTATACTGTACACATCAGGATGATATAGTTAATACCATCTGTAGTACTCAAATTCTAGGCGGTATTTTTCAAAGGATGTTTCTATACTACTATATTTTATGTTTTTTCTTGACAATGCTGGAAAGCGTAGCCAGATAAGGTACGGAATACGCGGAACTTATAAAAATAGGAAAACGGCGCGTTCTGACTTTAATCATTGCCTCAGTGTATATATATATATATATGGAGACGTGTGCTTCAGAGTCTATGAAAATGTTCTTGACCCAAGAGACGTTTATTCTCCCATTTTTCACGTTTTACGTAGTTCTGAGAGTTTAGCACCAATACTTGTAAAAATAAAAAAAATTGATCGTACTTTTGAATCACCTGTTCTGCAGCTTATTCGTTTCAAATTGCAACACTTCGGTCGTCGGAGCAATAAAAAATCCCACTTCAGCGATTTTTTTGATGTTAATTTAACTAGAATTTAAATCAATTTAAATGTCAAGTAAATCATAGTTAAAAAGTCGGTTTTATTACAAACGAGATTAGCGCATTGAAAATGCGGTGCTTGTCGATTCCAAATTTCCATAATTCTCTCTGCTCTTTATCAAATTGGCAATCAAATATATTCATAATTTCTCATTCGAATATTCGCATCTATAAGTAATTTAGGTCGGGTATCAGATGATTCAGATAAGATTTTAAATCGATATTTGGTAACTGATAAGAAATTTTCTAGTTTCAGGGACTTGACAGAAAAAAATAATAGTAGTAGTAGGAGCCAAATATCCTAAAAAATTCGATAAATACTTCTTATAATTACGTACAAACGCCTAAAATGAATATTTTCTTTTTTCGTAAATTTTTATCCATGTTTGTTACCAGATCGCTATTTAGCTTAATTTCGATCATTATCTCACAGATTTCCGATATGGAAATATGCTCGGCCGATGATTTTAAACTCAGTTCGAAAAATGTGCAGCATAACCGAGCTACGACTCCCTTATGGAACCATTCATCCGGTGTCTCGGCGTTTAATGCGACGCAGGAATGTCGCTACCAGCAGCAAATCCCGGCCGTTCGAATGCGTAAAAAGCCCAACATCAATAATGCCAGTCAAGTTTCCGGAACGAATTTCAAAAATCTCGAAAATGATACTCCAGATGGGCTCACAAAAGCGAATAATCAAGTAATTAAACAATATCAGAAAAAGAGGCGACCAGTTTCGGCGGTTTTGTCATCGTCGAAGAAGGAAAATTTTAATCTAACGAAAAAATTTTCGTCGCACAAAAGGGCCGACAGCATACTGATCCTGTCGCCCAATGATATTAAAGAAAATAATAACGAATCACCAATATTCAATGATGATTCAGAGACTAGTCTTTTAAACAATTCGAGCTACGAAGAAAAAAATCAGCCGTTGACGAACGATCGATTAATTTCCGAAGCGACGAAAACGGATCGTAAAAGTAATAGGTTGTCGGCGACGTTCAGCGGAGCGTTTTTCAAGTAGGATTTTTGTAGCATTTGTAAAATTGGACGAAAGGTCGAGTAACATATCTGTTGATTCTCACTAAAACGGTGATTTTTTTAAATATTGAATTGTTGTCGAAAAAGCACCAAAAGCGTTCTCCTCTTCAATTTATGTATAGTTTTTTTGTTTGCATGGTGTTCGGTATTCAAATTCATTAAGTTACATAACGGAATTTTCATTATTTAGATCGTCGATTTAATCAGTTGAATACATGACATTTTTTTCATTCTACCAAAACGTAGAATTTTAGATTTTTTTATTCTTTTGAAGATTAAAGAGAACTCGATTCTCATCAAAGTTTCCTAAAATTTTCAAGATTTTTTCTACGTTCATGGCTTACGTTTTCCGATAGAAAACGTCAAAAGCATTTTCATTTCAGACGATTA
This sequence comes from Romanomermis culicivorax, assembly GCA_963922205.1. Lineage (NCBI taxonomy): Eukaryota > Metazoa > Nematoda > Enoplea > Mermithida > Mermithidae > Romanomermis > Romanomermis culicivorax. The sequence goes on from CAWUHX010000148.1 coordinate 767,712, forward strand.
TTTAGCAATTCAATGTGGCGACTAAACACCGCCTCCGCCGCCGCTTCCCCAGCCGACTGCGACGCCAAACCGCAGACGTCCAAAGCCGGAACAGACGAATCAACGTCATCGGCCCCGCCGTCTGCCGTGTTTGGCTGCAAAAAAAGACGTCCGTTGTCGGCAGTTTTCTCCAATAGCGTTAAACAGACGCGAAATGCTTGTTCGACAAAACGAGATTCTATTCTAGTCACGAAAATGGAAAAAAGTGATCGAAAAGTGGGAGATTTTAACGCCAAAACAGAATTAATCACCGATTGGGTAAGATTTTTCGTTGGAAGGGTGGAAAGCATACATGTAATCGGTGAGCAAAGTGCCGTAGTAATCCCCGGTTAATGATCAGCCATATGGCGACCCTCGAGGTTTTCATGGCTAAAAAGGGCTTATCATATGAACCTTTTCTTTTTGGACGAAAAATTGAAAAATGTCAATTTCTCTGCCTTTCGTTTTATATAGTATACATATTCTTATTGTTTTTAGACAATTACTATTTTTTGAACCATTTTTCGGACTCTTCACGCGAAAAAATTTTAATTTTCTCCACAAATGACCCTCATTCGCTAGAATTTTTGACAATCGTTGACTCCTCCTCCACTCATAAAAAAATCGTCTGATCCGCAGATGTCATGGCTCCGTTACATGTATAGTAGTAAGTTGATCTCATTTGAAGCCAGAATTTAACATATTTCGAAAAACTTTCTATACCATATTTGTTATTTTCATTGCATTCATTTTCATTTCTCCTTGCAAATATTAAGAAGACGATTTGCTATCTTATGTAGCTCTCGCACTAATTGGGTCTTATTTCTAAGCTAAGCTATTTGTTATATTGGCAGAAAATGTAAAATCTAAACGCATGCAGTCAGATTTTTTGCATTTTCACATTAAAATTCTAAAAGACAGTAAGAAAATTTAATTTTTTTTGTTAATATTTTCCTTGGCAACTAGATTTTTTTCGTTATCTAAGGATTTTGGGAAATCCCCTTTAGATTTCCGAACTCGAAACCGTACTCTGTCTAATTTTTTGGGATGGGGATTTATTTTTTGTTTTGAACTAAAATTCGTATGAGGAAGAGTAGATCCCGACTTTAATTATCAAGGTGTGATTTGTAAAATTTTATTTCGATTATAGAGTTACCAACCGATTATCGAAAATCAGAAGGCAAAAAGTTCGATGAACTTGAATTTGAAAAGTAGTCAACGTCCAGATCTTATATGCCACAAGTCCGTATCGTGTTTATTAGATGCCAACAAAATAACAGCGTACGATAATGTGTAAGTTTTGTAATTGATGTTAATATATCAGGTTATCCTATCAAAAAATGTATGATCTTTCGCAATCGTGAAAATTTATGTCAACGCTCATTCGTTATATCTCGACGAAATCATTATTCTCGTTTCCCTTTTAGAATTCAGCTCATTTTGCTTGCAGTGTTGATTCTTCGTCGGATCCATTTTGATTCGAAAGTGATTTTCCCAGATATTACTGATCCAATAATTATGTAGGAACATACATTTTTAACAAGCGGATAAAATGACAAAAGTTCCGTAAATTTAGTTTAAGGTGAATCGTTTCTTAATCACATGTAATATCGCTGAAATTTTCCGGTTTCAGATTTTGCCTCGAGTCGCTCTGGTTTAAATGGTTTTAAAATTTTGGCTAGTTGGTTGAGAAAAACTTTATCTTTTTTACAGCACAACATCGTTTAAAGTCACTTTTTATGATGGTGCATCTCAGTTCGAGCTTGATCTTTGTTGAAATTCGAAATCTCTACGTTTTGTAAATTATAAATTCAGATTATAAAAAGTGTGAGATGGTTTTATTCTAATAATGTTTTGGATCCAAATTGTAATTCAAACAGTCGACGCTGCGACCAACTCATAATTGCGACGTTGAATTTAATTTTCATAATTTTTTGTTGACGAAATTTCGATTATCTAATTCTGATTCTCTATTTTTAAAAAATATTTTAGTGGAAAAAAGTCTTGATCTAGAGCTTTCCATTTACAGAACTTTCCGAATCTCAAAAGTTATACAAATTTGACGCGATTTTTAATCATTTTGCTTCAAGTAATTGCATCAAAAAGTTTTCGTTGTCGTGAAGTGTTCAGATTTGCAAAATCTGAAAAATCGTGCGACTGTTTAAAAATTTTGAAGCATTACGCTCATCAATTTTTTAAGGCAATCTATAAATGAAAACGACGAAAAACGATTGAATGATGCGGCGTGGTTTGTCGGCCAAGCGTCCAAAGAATCGCTATACAAAATTCTAAGTCAAGAATGTTTGGGTTCGTTCGTCGTCCGAAATTCTTCTACGCACCCCGATTGTTTGGCATTAACGGTTCGCGTACCTCATTTGCATAATGCAACCGGTTTATCGCATTTTTTAATTTTACGAACGGAGAAAGGTTATACGTTGAAGGTTAGTTTTAAAAGATACCACCCAAGATATGTTTTACAAATCTGGAACCGGGTTCCTAATACTGGCAAATTATCTATCTCTTGGAAGTTGATCTAATTCTAGTGGCTTAAAATTTCTTATGTTTTTTGGATAACCTCTGAAGAAATTAGTCCTCGATTTTGTGCGGTGGAAAACGTTATGAAGTATTTTTAATGACGATAAATTGATGAAAATCTTCTAATTAGACCATACCCTTGCTCAAATATCTTCATTTTCCATCATCGATTTTTTTTTACTCCTCGACCCTACCTAAAAGTGTCTAAAATTGACGACTTTCATTAGAAGTCACGATCAGACATCCGTCAAATAAATTTTCTTTTTCATCCAGGGTTTCTCTAAAAGCTTCCCCAGCGTCCACGCCTTGGTCACTCACCACAGCATAATGCCAGAACAATTGCCTTGTCGTCTGGTCTTCACGCAACGAGAAAATTCTCACAAATTTCGACGACAGTTGGCACCTAATCGGCCGATAGATGTTCGTGATCAATCGTCAATTTATGGCGATACGACCGATTTATAGTTTTTTCTGATCGAGATTGTCGAGTTTGATTTCCTTCTGCGCATGATGGGAAAAGATCGCGTATAAAAGGGAATTTTCCAGAATTTGTACCCAAATGAGTCCAAGAAATTAGCAGAATCGTGACTCAAATTTCAAGTTTCATAACTCATACAATGATACGCCAAAGTTACATAGTTCCTGGGGTTATGCATCACTTTTATTCATTTTTGGGGTTTCGTAATTGACGGAAGACGCATTTGTTGTCATTGACATTATGTTCCAATTGTTAATTTTTTTATCGTCATTCTTACGTTTGTTTAGTTTTTCACTTTATTCTAGTGCGTGTGCCTTTGTTCTTTCGTTATATGCTTATCCTAGGGCAAAGATCTTGTGCATTTTATACTTAAAATTTTATACAGACCAAACTTTGTAAGATGGTAAAATTATAGAGTAAAATTTTAATGTCCACCGATGTTTACGCTTTTATATTTCTGTTCAAATTTTCCCGGATTAGTGCTTTAATTTTTATATCTGAAAACGACAAGAATCAAAAAAATTTTTTTGTCAACTTGGCTTCTTATAGTCTGTTTTTGATAAAACGTTTCTAAAATGAAAAATAACGCGGATGCAATGACATGAAAATCTTCTACATGAACGTTTTACCCTAAAATTTTTTAGTCAGAAAATTTCTGAGTGTTGCCACAAATTTTTAATTCGACATGACGTATGGCTTGACAAAAAATGCTGAAAATATAAAATGTTACTTATTTCCGGATTCATTATTTGAAAGCATTTGAAGAAAAACAAACTTCAATGTAGAGTGAGGAAAAATTTTCGGTGCCGCATCTCGACAGATTTTGATTAACTTCATAATGTTAAAACCCTTCCGAAATCCAGCTATCTAGTGTCTATCATGCTGACGCCAGGCATTTATAGTGTGTTTCTCTTGAAATGCTGTTAAACAAACTAGAAAGATTTATTTTCAGCAGCACTATTTGTAATGAAGAACTGACAGTTTGTGAGTTACAGTAATTCATCTGACCCTAAGTGTCAATTATTTTATGCTACATTTTTTACTCAACAAAGTTTTAACAGTTTTCTGAGTGAAATTTTCGTAGTAAAATCTTTATGCAAAGCAGCATAGTTTTTTTTCTTCAAATACTTGAGCGTGGAAAGCATAGTTCAATTTCATATTTTTGCCATTTCTGGCTTAATCATGTGCTGCATAGAATTGGAAATCTCTGAGCCTACTCAACTAACCCTTACTATTTTTGAGTGAAAATTCTACAGTTAAATTCCTGCGTGTGCAACTTTTGGGGCAGTACTTATTGTTTTGCGATTTTTCAGTGTGCGAGCATTTTATAAAAACAGACTACAGACTAATCGACAATTTTTTCAGAGAAAGATGTTGTATTCAATATTTGAATGCATTACTACTTTTTTCATTTTTCAAATAAGAAGCATTTTATAAAGAATCGGTTTTATAAAGAGTCACTTGATAAACGGTTGAGATCATTTTTCTGATAATGCAGCAGCAGTTGTTCTTGAATTCGGAAAAAATCGACATTTGAAAAAATCCGAATATTATGACTCGAACAGTCAACGGCAATGTTCTTTATACATTCATTTTGAAATGATCGATGCTGCGATCCTGTGAAAGAAAGTTCAATACGGAAAAATCTACTTGAGCTTATTACTTTAACCAAAGAAAATAAAATTCGTCAGTGAGCGACAAACAGGACATTTGAAAATTCCCTTCAATAACCTGGTTAAGTGGTTCAATAATTTCGACCTTTCACATTTTTGTCAAGAATTTTAGCCTTTTCTATAGTATAATGTTTCCTACTAAGTGAAAACTGTGTATCAACTTGAATTTAGTTTTTGGTTCTTGCTGCGTCTACCATTTTAAATTGAATGAGTTATACATGAGCGGCAGGGTTTCCTCTATAGTTTCGTTTTAATCATTAGTTTTGTACAGTAAGTAATGACGTTAGAAACATCGATTCTGTGGATTATGGTATAAAAAAATTTGTCCCACAGTCTGCGTGACCGAACAAGCAACGCCATATTTACTTTTCACACGATTAGAAAAACATAAAAATTGGGAAAACAAACAATTTCAAGCCTTAACAGGCGTCGCCGCCGCGGCATCCGGCGCCTTAGGGGCAGCCCCGGTTATGCCGCCCGTGACCGGACTCGAGTGCTGTTTATGCGCGTGCGCACGGTTTTCCTCGCCTTTTTCGTTTTGTTTGGGCAAATTCAAATGGACGCAAACGAAATCCAAAACTTTGAATTTTCCGGCCGCCGGATCGTCCAAAAATTTGCCGTAACACTTGCCCGCCGACGCCTTACGGGAAAACCCGCAATGAGCTTCGTTGCCTTTGAATCGGCCTTCGGTCGACGTGACCGCTCTCAACGACAAAACGGACGGATTGGCCGGGGCGGAGATCGACAAATAAATGGAGAAATTCGATTTGTGAATATGTAATTCTCGGGGAAGTCAAGTAGTGAAGTTTTGACCCAAGAGTCAATAATAAAAACGCAGTTTCTGAGACCTTGAATATGATAAGTTAAAAATCTTATCTGAAAATCAGGTATATTGTGTAGTCCTGCACGCTGGACATCGTTCCGGAAATTATTTTGCATGAAAGCCAAAAATCATGTAGAATCCTAAACTTGGGAATTTTCCATCTCTTATCATTCTATGCTATTTACCAACGATTCATAATGTCAGAGCGTAGAGGAGATATAATCCTACGGTAAAACATTCATTTATATGCAGGGAAAAATGTTCTATAATTTGGTGTGAAATAATTTTTCTTATTTCGCACTCTACACTTTTTATGCTATTTTAAAGTGTCAAAAAAAGAAGCGGAAAAAAGTTGAAAATGTCATGAGCTCTTTCCGGACACCGAGTATTCTCATGTGAGCGAATTCACAAGTGAGCGAATTTCCAATTGGGCGATTCTAAACGAGTGATCGAGAATGTGATAACCGTTTCTTCTTATTTTCCTTCTTTATTTTATAATTGTCTTTGTGTGTATTTCTTTTTTCCTTCATTTTCTCTGGGTATTGTTTATGTTTTCGTTTTATGTATGTTTTTACGTTTTCATCTTTTGTCTTTACTTTCTCTCATTTTCTTCCTACTTGTCATTTCAATTTTTTCTTTTTTTGCTCATCCACATAATTCTGGTACAGTTCGACATGCTTGAGTCTTTCATCGTTGTAAGTGTAGATATCTCAACAAAAAACATAAACAAAAGAATGCTGGAAGAAACAAAACATCAAGCGAAAGGAGGCGTCAACAAAAATGATGACATTGAGAATAAGTGAAAATAGGTGGAAAATTATTATGAAAAGAAAAAAACGTGAAAAAAGTGACAAGAAATAAGAAGTAAGATAGCGAAAGCAGCAAGGAAGAAAGAAAAAATAATGTGAAAAAAGAAAAAAAAGAAAAAATCAGAAGAATAGAAAAAGAAAAAGATAAAGAAGTAGTTAAAATCAAAAAACTAAGACGAAAAGTAGATAAGAATGAAGAAAAAATCACAATGGATAAAATAAAATAGGAAGTAGAGCGTGCCGAATTGTATAAGAACTATATAGGAGACAATGCTTCTTTAAAATGACAACTTCTAATGAATTGTTTCATGAGCAAAAAAGAAAACAGTAGATGACAAGGAAAAAGAAATTGAAAGAAATCAGAGTCAAAATATAGGAATGCAAAAATATACATAAATGAAAACAAGAAACAAACAGAACGAAAGAAAAAATAAATATGTACAGAGAAAAATATAAGATAAAGAAAGATCGCCCCATTGGGAATTCACTCAATTTGGGAATTCGCTCACTTTGGAATCGTTCACTTGAGAATCGTGCCCTTGGGAATCGCTCACTCGGGAATAGACTTTACCACACGATTGCGTGAAATTTTTTCTTCATTTCTGTAGGCATTTATGTCCAACATATTGTGTTAAAATTTGAATCAAATTTATACACCGTTTTGGGAGCTATAAAGATTTGCATAGACTTCACTGTCTGAATAATAAATCATTTCAATTAATTTCAGAAATCGAGTGAATGTTTGAAATTCACATACAGGGAAACGGCTAGTTATTCCGATGCCTCTTTCTGTATTGGAGAGGCACTACAATCGACCATCAGTCGATTTATTTTCATTTTGCTGACGTCACATGGGGTGAAACAGGTTGTCTCCAACTGTAGAGCATTTTCGCACAACATATAACACAGGCTAGAGTCGAACATTCAGCATTTTTGTAAGGACAAAGTCGCACTTTCGATTTTTTTCAGTAAATTACTGAAGGGAGGAATTTTCGTTGCATCTCTTCCGAGACACACAGTTGCACAATGTTTGCCAATAGATCGATGGCATTGTACCAGTGGTTCGTTTCTCTTTATTTGTCTAATTTGAACGTTTTCAATGTTTCTTACATCCTCTTAATGGAACACTTAGGCCCGAATGACGAAAGGAAGGGCAGGCCAGAGACAGGCTAGGGCTAAATGGTGGGATTTTGCTATTTAGTCCGCAATTTAGCCTTCGATTTGTCTCGAGAGTCGGCCCACCATTTAACCCTAGATTTAGCCCACCAATGTCCTGTAGATTTGCCGTGCGATTTAGCCCGGCATTTTCCCCTCGATTTTTCTCGCCTTTTAGCCCAGCAGCAGTCCACTGTTTAGCCCGGGAATTGACCCATCACCGTATGACGGAGAGTGGGGCAGAGCAGAGTCAGCCAGCCCAGCAAAATTGTTCACATACTGGGCTGGGTTAAAGTGTTTTTCTTGCCCAACTTGTGATTACTTTGGACAATAAACATTTAATGACTGCAAAGCATTTCTACAGTAAGATGTCTATAAAGCCCCGTTCATACTTCACGGCACCGTACGGCCACGGCGGCCGTGACCAATCAAACTGCGCCACGAAAAACTTACGTTAAATGTGATTGGTTCCACATCACGTGCACTAAAATTCGAGTGGTCACGGCTGCCGTGCCCGTGGCCGTGTTGTGAATTATAAATGCGACTTAATTATCGTCGTTTGTAGTAGTGTATGATTTTTAGATATGCATAATCGACGCCAACAAACAAGCGTGTGCACTGTAGCTAACTGCAGCTCAGAGACAATTGTATAACAATAAAACAGGAAAATACAACAGATTAACTTTATGATGATCAGAACTCAAATACTCTAGCTTACGGGGTTTATTGCATTATTTCTGTGAGTGGTACAGTGTGATAGTCGCGGGAAAACCATATCAACATACATGCACATAGGCCGGGATGGGGGAGGGTAAACCCCCTTACCTGGGACCCTGGCAACCCCCTGACCAAAAAAATCGTCAAACACCCCCTGAACTTTTTCCACGACAGCTTTTTTGATAATTTTTGAGCATATTTTGTATGAAAAACAGGTTTGCAGAACTTTTTTTTTTGCTTGCCTATCCCCCTACTCCCTGGAAAATAGTCCAAGGACCCTCCCCCCTGGAAAATTCTTGCGGTGCATGTCTGCTTATCAATCACTTTTTTCCTATCCATATCCTAACTTGAACTCGACATTTGGAACGGATCTTTTCTAGTTGAAAGTCTGTCATCTTGATCTTACTTCCCCAACTGCATCTACCACTTCGTCTAAAAGATCTGTGTATTCCAGTAAATTTATCAATTTGTTCTTGAAATAAAATTTTTTGTATCTTAGGCCACCACCACGCAGGCTATTTCGTGGACTAAAATAGCCCCAGTTTATCCCGCATTTTCCACTAGATTTAGTCTACCATTTAGCCCGAATTTGGCCCCGCGTCTTGGCCCGCGATTTTACCCTGACTTTAGCCCTCCATTTGGTCCGAAGTTTCCGCCAAGTTTAGCCCGCCAAAGAGTCCACGATTTGCCCCACACTTTAGCCCGCTATTCGCCCCCTAGCCCTATTCGCCCCCTAGCCCACAAATTGAGCAGAATTTGTGTATCATTTTTCCAGATGTTTGGACATCTACAGCTCCCAAAACGGTTAGCAAACCTGATTGAAATTATAGTACTATCTGTTAGACATTAGTGGCTACCGAAATAAAGAAAAAAATTATGTGCCATGCTGCGAAAATGTGCAGAATGCAGAAAAGAGATCCCAAAATTTTTTGGCACTGCAAAATAGCATAAAAAGAAAGCATGGTCTTTTGCATAACATTTGGCTACATAGTCACGTTTTTTCTGAGCCGTGATATTTCAAAACACATATACAGACCGAAAAATGCCAAAAAATTTAAAAAATTCCAAACTGTCGAGTACTGTAGCACAACTTTGTGCGGAATAAATGCTGATACGATACTCAGCATCTAAAACTCTCAAAATTATCTAATTTTCAGATATTATTGATTTTCAACACAGGTCAATTTGAAACAAGGTCGAATCTCTCAGAAATGGTGTCTTAAAAAAGGCCAATAACATTTTGGCCATCTGATCCGACGTCATCTAATTCAGTTTTCCGCTCTCTAAGGAAAGTGTTTTGCAAGAATTGAAAAATTAAGGAATTTAAATTATTCCATAGTCTGCCCAGTAACATTTTACACTTGTCATTTCTCATAGACAACCTTCTTTACACTACGATAATCAACTACAGTGACTTCGATAGTACTCGGTCTCAGAAAGTGAAGCAGACGTAAAATACGAAAATATGCTTTTCTAAAACGTTCTATGAAATCTATTGTTTTTCGTCATTTCTCATCCGCAAATTCCATTGAGAAATTGAGAGACTGATTCTCATTCTGTACAGGTCATTTATTTCACACTTACCAAATCTGCGCCATTCCTTCCTTTATGATGTTTGCCCTTGTGTTTGGTTGCTGCAGCTACAATAGGAAAAATCGACATGCAATAAAGTCGCTCGGAAAAAAGGTAACAAAGTAAGCTGAAGGGTGATGAGCACGTCAGGTAAAGCTTCAATAGCAAGTTATGATGGTTCAGATCCGACATATTCAAGATATTTACGACGCAGATCTCAGGATTACGGTAGATGAGCACAAAAATTTGCTAACCATTTTCCTGTTGCACGCGAGCCGTGACGATGCTTTCGAAAGAGATCGGCGGCGCCGTGAAATTGGACGACGCGCCGACGGCCACTGGAACGGCCCGTTTCAGTCGTTTTTCTGGAACGGCAGCTTCTTGAGGCTAAAATGGGCTTTTTGGAGTTGTACTGTATCTAAATTTTTCGAACGAGCAGCGACGTAGGCTCAGTGGAGCCCAGTAGTTCACCTGCTCGATTGGAACTTCAAACTCAGCAGGTCATTCGGCTGCTCAAAATTTAGGCAGGGAGTGATTGAATAAAAGCAGTTACTCATTTTTGCCTCAACGAGAGTTCAAAAATAGGTTTTCAGTGTAAAATTACCCGTAAGTTCCTAAAATGTCAAAAAAGTTTGCATTTTCAATCCTAAAGTACGAGATCCCATACCCTAGCCCTACGATTTCCGAGGGATTCGTGTAGTACTTACCCCGATTAGACGACAACATCAAATTTAATTTAAAATGATATACGTAGTGAAAACCAAGAAAGTAGGTACAATTTGATACGCTATTTTCACTTAGTGAAAACTTTATAGTGTAGAAAAACGCAAAATTTCTTCCTGAGAATCGAAATAGCTAAAGTCATTAAAAACATCATGTTTATCCACTGTCGATTTGGACAGAACTGCGTCGATACCTGAGTGTTACTCGAAACATTTAATTTCATTGATTACACTAATAAGCCTACTAGTTTTATATTGAACTTATTTTCATGGGTTCGTTGCATCGATCATTTCAAAATGAATGGAGTATAGTCATTTTTCTTGAAAGGCATCATTGTGACTGATCGTAAGTGATAACAGTATCCGTCAGTCATGTAAACTGATGCCTTTTACTACAGATCAAAATCTGTAGTAAATCTTGATGCCGCGATTTCACGGAAAATCAATGGCTTTTCAAATAGTGCAGTTGTATGTTTTATCTGCTGAAAATCATTGCAGTTTTCACAGCTAATCAAGACTGTCTTTTATTCCAAGAAATCTCGTGTGTAGTTTGGAAAAATCAAAAGTTTCTTCGAAAAAAGTATCTTAAAAAATACTGTAACCAACCGCTGCTGCGCTTGTTATTCCAGAAAATTTCTCACTTTCCCACTGGCTAATGGCGGCGAAACAGTTTCCTTATCTTTGGTCGGGAAATTTGCTTGTTTCATGAAAACTGGGATGAGTTGGGGAGGCTTTTGCCACGGATTCGCAGCTAACTGAAATGGAATAAAATATATTCAGCTTATTATAAATCTGTATGCAGATTCGGAAGCAGGTCAGAGACAATATTCGAGTGAAAATGCTTACACTAGGAATAGTTACAAATCCAATGCCAACCATGCCAAGTGATTGTATCGGAGTTGATTAGTGATTTCTCGAAAGATTCAACTATAATCGAGATTTTCGGCCTAGTTAACATAGTGAGTGCTAGCCGCTTCAGATATCATAATGAAATTGTTTAAATTGTTAATGAAGTTAACCATGAATGAACTACACAATAAACAAACTAATTTTTTTTAGTTAATCCTGAGAATGATTACGTAACAGAGTTGTAGACCAGCGAAAATGTGGCAAACTCTAGAAGGTTTCAAAATCTTATGGATTCTTTCCAAACACTTTGGTCACTGAAATATTTACCGCCATAAGAAATGATTTTGAGTTATATGTTGAGGATTATGACACAAAATCAATTCTGTGAAATGATCTGAGTATACTGCATAGCATGTTGGACGGTAATTTACATATTTCTTCATTTTAGTATTATACTAAAAACCAGTCATGCATTAATTTACAGCAATTCGCTGATTTTACTCATTATTTTGCAAAAAAATAATTATTTCCACAAAATTGTGGATTCTGCGATGGGTCAAGATCACGCATCCTACTAAGAACATGTATAGTATTACATATTGAAAATTAGCGATTCAGATTCGTAGGATTTAATTGATCGGAGGACTTAGATAAAACTTAAGTTAGTTATACGTGAGCGACATTCATTTTTTAGAAGTCATTTTTCCAAATTCTGTATAGTTTCTTGTGGTGTATATGCCTATGTCACTGTTGCAAGCATTAGGGATAAGTAAATCGTCGAAGTATTCACGATCTTGTGTGAAAATTTATGATTTTTCATCATGATATGCGGAATTTTAAGCATCTTTGGTCCAATTTACTGCAAGTATTAGAGAGCAGCTCCACGTGGTCTGTAAAGCCAGCAAAAGTTGATGAGCTAATAATAATCATGATTGGTCGAGACGTTGTGAAATTTCGCCATACTGTACTTCAAATTTGATGGAATTTAGTCAATTTCATGAGCCGCGTGTTTCTCCCAAAACTAAGTTAGAGTTTGATTGTTGAACGGAAAATGATTTCGAAGATCAGGGTGGGAAAGATTTTATCACTGATTAGTGGTTCTTGTAGAGTCTTTCATTACCCTTTCGTCAACACTGGTAGTCAAAACGATGCAAGGCCCGCGCCTGACCACGTAAAATACGGCCTGGATTTCGGACGAATGGTCCGCCTGTTTGGTCCTGGTGGCACTTTTGATGGAAAACAATTTGTACCGGGGCGTCAGGGCTTCGCCTTTGACCAATTCGGCCTGTCGTTCTTTACATTGTTGCCTATCCAAACTGAACCGGATCAAATTTTGCAAAACTATCAATTTGGACGCGTTGAAAATGTCCAACGAGACTTTTTCGCCGACGGCCGGTTTCGTTTGCTTGAAGGATGATTCGGGTTTAGCGCCGGCCGTGATTTGGGGTATGGCATCTTTGGTCCAGTTTCCCAGTTTCAGGGCGCTTAAGGGAGCGAGGCTGGCAAGAAGACAAGCTAACACTTTCATGGCCTGAAAAATATGATCTAAATATGTATGATCGACAATAGAGGCTTGAAGTTCTGACTACTACTGCTACTACTACTACTTTTACTAGTGCTACTGCTACTACTACTACTACTACTACTACTACTACTACTACTACTACTATTACTGCTACTGCTACTATTACTATTACCATTAGTGCTACTACTATTAAAAAAGATTAAAACTCATAATAAGACTCTTCATAATAATAATTCCGTTTACTTTTTCAGGGTTTTGTTACAGATGAATCTACACAGAGTCCCATAACAAATGGTTGTCTTTCAGAAAATATAAATATTGATATTTAATTTTTTCTATGCTGATAAATCGTCAAAAAGTTTAAAATTGAGCAATCTTATAATTTATGCATAAAGGACAAAACCTGCAGGTGTATAATAATTTGAAGTTTATCGATGAATTTCTCTGTAAAATCAACGACCTCGTCGGATTCTATGCGGCTGTTAGGGAATCATTTGAAGACGACGAACGACTCAAGATTTCTGATCTAGTAGCTTGAATCTTGGGTTGGGTTTCAATTAGGTGTGGTACAAAAACATTTGGAAGATCTCCGATTTCTGTGCACACAGAATGCCCCGTTTGTCGCAGACGAACCAAAAATTCGAAGACCTTTGTGATTTTCCAGGATCAACAAGCTTCGAGCATGTGTCTTACAAGATATGGAACTCGGTTTCAGTGCGATTGTCAGAGACAAAACAGATGCCGATGCAGTGGATTGGAACAGAGACACATCTTCCTTCAGATGCAAAGATAGTCAGCATGAAAGATCATATTGTAACTTATTCTACTCCCTGGCGACCCATGTTTGTCGATTGCATACCGAATAAGAATACGGTTAATACCTGCCACTGCTTGTGTTATTCAATCAAGAAAAGTAGATGAGCTTGTGCAAAAGTGTTTTAATTTCCAATAAAAATCAAGTACAAAGAACATTAAAAATTTTGATTGACTGTAAGCTGACAGTTTGAGTGTCTGCTTGTGCGACTTATGCAATGTTGAGTTCTCAACAACTCTCTAATTGGTGGGCTCTATGAGAACGGGCAACCATTGGAACACAAAAAAGGCTTCAAATAGGATATTACAAAATATTGCGATACAGTGATTCAAATATGATACCACAGCTTACGTCCGGGAAATATTCAGTCAACAATCCAACTTTTTTGTAGACTAAAAATCGAAATTGTCATCGAAAATATGAAGAATATTCTTTTTACCCCGTAGAATATATCCCCTTCTTTCTAAACGGTCGAATGATTATGGAAAATTACTTCATTGCTTTTCTAAAGCTATACGGGAAACGTCGAAGTTACCCGAGCAGAGTCGACGATCGCGGCGAGCCGAAAAAATTTCAACGGTTGATTGAATTCTGTAAAAAGCCAAAAAGTTGTCGATTTTGCGGTATTCCGCTTATAAAAGGAAAATATTATTGTTTTGTGAATTTGCAAGCTGGATCGACGTGATTGTTACAAATGAATGGAATTCGATGGAGCGGGAAAATATGAAGTTCAAGAACAGAGGGTTGCCTACGTATATGTAGCTTCAAATATGCAATGAATTGTGATAACCAGGTCATACAAGATGCCATGATAAAGTCAAAAATGTAGGTATTTGAACAATCTCAATACCGTACAAGCACGTATTGGGGGAGTCCAATCATTTAAGGGAAATCAATTATGATCCTACAACAAGGTGCACCGTACCAAAGACGTAGAGTACCCTGAAACGAGCAGCATAAGTATACAAACTCGGGCCTTAAAGTTAACAGGGGCTTATGCAAAGTTGAAAAACATGTAAAAATAGGCAACGACACCACTCCCCTGGAATGTCAAGAACTGTTGAGCTCAAAATCTAGATATTTTGTGGGTGTGCATGGGGCCGAATTTCATCGGTGAATTTTGGATATATAATATGAAGTACCACTCAATGCATTGTAGAGGGCATTGCGTGAAACTTTTGCCTTAGGATTTTGCAAACTGTGCTTTTGCCACTCGGTCCGCATCAAAATGAGAATATATGTACACTATTTCACTAATATATAATGTTGATGCTACTGTGAAAATTTGAAAACTTCAAGTTATTAGCCGCATGACACTCAGAAGACCTGTGTGACAGAACTCGAGTGGTGGAGGAAATTGCACCTGTTTGAGGGTCCTGTACTTCTCTTTTTTAGACAATGTTTTGTATATTTTCATTTTTAAACTAAACCAAGTACGAGTGCGGTACGGAGGAAAGTTTTAACTCAACGTTCGGGTTACTATCTTTTCATGCAAAGTGACCTGTTTCAAATCTCCTCATAAATTTATCGATCACTTGACCCCAAGCACACCTACAAAATATCCAGATTTTGGGCCCAACAGTTCTTGAAATTCCAGGGAGGTGTTTTTGCCTATTTTTACATGTTTTTCCATGTTTGAAAGAAACCCTGTTGATTTTAAGGCCCGGGTTTGTATTCTTATGTTGTTCTTTCGACGGTACCCTACATCTTCGGTACACTGCACATTGCTATAGGATCAAAAAAATGGTCGTACATCTATGCTCAATACCCAAGAAGTCATTGAGTTTCGAAAAAAATAAGCCCCAAACCATACTGAAACTCACTTTTTGGGTGAGATCGAACCCCCAAACCCAGGCTGATGTACGGTATCGAGTAGCCAAAGGTCAAATACTGTTGCCAGATCATTTACTGAGTTGTAGTGTTTTGATCGAGAATGCATTTTTCAGATGATGTATGAAAGTTGTTTCATCGGACTTCTTCATTTTTTATTAAACACGTCCAAATTGGAAAATGACAAGAACCGGTACTGTCATCAAAATCGTTTCTACAGAGCTTCTACATTAAAATTTTCCACTCCAATATTGCTAATGGTTAGTTAGTAAGACAATCAAAATGTCACATATATTTCAATCAAAAATCGTACGAATATAGAAGCGATTGATTTCCCCTTTTAATGTTGGTATACCTCAGCATTAGTTCTATCTCGTCTACTATATCCAATTTACTGTGAAACTTTTCTTGTCAGCTACAATAAGGAGAGCAAAGTTCGTAGATATGAAGCCGAGTTATAGAACTACAGTCTGTTTTTTATAAAATGCTTACAAATAGAAAAGTGACACAAATCAGTACTCTCTTCAAAATCGTTTACATAGAGCTCTTACCGTAAAATTTTTCACTCAAAAAATTGTTAAAGGTAAGATCAGTATGCTCACAAATTTCCAGTCCTAATATACTGTTTATTAGAAAATCGTGAAAATCTGAAATACTACTTGCTTTCCACTCTCATTATTTAGAATCATTTCAAGAAAAACAGACTATACGTTTGTCTGTAGTTGGTTCACAAGGCCTGGTGTGAAGATCTTTATACTGCAAATTTCATTAAAAAATAGAAGATTTTCGAAAAATTGAAAAATTCGAAGTCCTAATCGCTTTATTATACTCCATTCATTTTGAAATGATCGATGCAGCGGTCGGATTACTAGAGACCAGGAAATACATTTCGATAATATCGAAATAGTTGAAGATTGTGATCAAGTAGGTAGTCTGTAATGAATGAAAAATTTATTGAATAAGAATCAACGAGCCTTCCATAAAAGTTTGGGTGCGACCTCGTTGCATTGATCATCTCAAAATGAAAGGTGTAGATCGATTTATATGACCTTGGATCGAGTTTTCATTTACATCCTCCCGCCTGTCTAATGGAGAATCTGGTAAATCCTTGCCGAGTACGTCAAATAAAACAGGTTCAGGGGCCCAAACGGATAATACTTGATGAAACAAAATTTTCTGCTTTCACCGTTGAACCAGTTGACTTGGCCCACTTAATCCTGGTGAGCAGATTGAATGAGATTTAAAAAGTGCCGTTAAAGCTCTTTTTTTCGTATGAATAGTCCCGAAAAAGTCCTATCTCAGGCTGGATACACCACCAGCTACATACTAAAAACTTGGAAATAGACCAAATTTTCTGACTCGACTCTTAGAAAATGTTTGCTGTTATATTTTTGAAAGTCAAATGAGTCAGCACTGAATTCCTCAAGTCCAGGCAAGCAGAAATAATGTGCGGAATTACGGAAATTTTACTTCTCGAAAAAAGCAGCAGAAAAAGCGAAAATAGCAAAAGCTCAGAAGTATAAAATAATTTTTGTGGGAAGAAAAAGCGAATCATATAAAATTAAATATACGAACTATAGCAACAATAAATATAAATGGAATACGACGACGTACTCGTACAATAACTGGCATGGCCCATCAGAAATGAACCATTTCCACGGGTCAATGGAAGATTATTCCAGAATAGTTGTTTGTTTCAGCGTAAAAGTTTTGCACAATTTTAACAAGGAAAGAAACTATTGCTTCTTGAGCAGTAAAAATGGAAGTTTTAGTTTTCCGATTTTTGCTTAATATCGATCTCCCATTCAAATTATCGCCCAAAATGTGCGAACTTCACAAATCAATTTCGCTTCAAAATTTCCGGTCTATTCGATGCCATATGGCTAAAATCTCGAACCACGTCGGCGAAAGTTTCGTCTCCTACAACAAAACAGAAATGTTGAATTTCAGGAGAAGAAAATGTCGTCACTTTTATCCAAACAGCAAAGCAAAAATTTACGAAAGCTGGAAAGGCTGGTAATTTTCTATTCTTCCATCTGTAACCTATTTTGGATTATTTCGATTATTTAAAACCTCTAAAAATCAAAAACTTTATTTTAGCTTTTTAAAAAAATTTATCACTACAATTTTCAAAACCAACATTGGTCAAATTTGACGTTATAAGAAAATACCTCAAAATTTTTGACTACTATATGAGCGAAACCTATAAGAATTCTCAATAAGGATAAGACTTCTCGATGTTTATCACAACAAAACTCTAGCAATAATTGGCTGTGTATACCTGGATTGAGCACATCAGCTTCTTTGATTTCGTCGTTCAATTTTGCTAATCGTAACAAAGTCACAATATCCGCATTCGTCAAGTCCATGGCTAAGTCGAGCGCAGTTTTGCCCGATAAATTCGTAACGTCTTGGTTTGCGCCCCGTTTTAATAATTGACAAACTTGCCTACAAAAATTTTAGAACGTCAAAATGGAAATGGTATTTATAGTAGTCCCCAAAACTGCCCAGCGGTTACGCGAAAAGATTTTTGATAATAACCAACCTAATACGTTAAACTTCTCGGAAATCACTGACTAAATATCTTCTTCCAGTTTTATATAGCAACTATTTTCGTGGCCGTAGATGAATTAAAAGCTTGTTCAAGTAAAAAAAACACAATGCGCTAATTCAAGAAATCGATTCTATCTTTGCGAGTTCATTTTTATCTTAAAGCGCAGTTCGATAGAATTTCACACCAGACTAGACTAATGTCTCTAAAAACTTGAATGCACCTACGCCGTATGCCCCAATTCGCACGCTAAATGCAAGGGCGTGCGACCCGCGGAATCTTGGACGTTAATTTTTGCCCCGTTCAAAAGCAGATACTCGCAAGCTTCTAAGGAACCCTGAAAAAGTACAAAAATCGAAAATTCCATGAACAAGTTTCGAAATTTTATGAAACGTTACTGAAAATACAGCTTCGTGGAGACACGTGGAATTATTTTCGGGGATGGAATAATTTACGCACGCTTTACGAGATAAGGCGCGGCACATAGCTTTCAAATCGGCGGATTTCGAGGCGGATAGTAAAAGTCGGCTCTGGGTAGTTTTTTGGGCTTCCTCGTCGAATTTAGCTTAAGAGGCATGCAAAAAATTTCAATTTTATACACACAGTTGCAGTAAACCATTGTTTTTTGGGATCAGTTGAATTATCAACCGAGTTCGGCTAATATTGTACATCCGAATTTGAATGCTTTAAAAAATGGAGATGCGATAAACAGTGAAACTCTTGATAATCGAACTCTAATAGAGACATGAAATTCAGACATGTATAAACACGCTAGAAGAATAATTTAAAAGTGACTGCATACAATCGGAGTGCGGTATTAGCTTCCGTTTTCTTTAGTATAGCAATTTTGTTGAATGTATCGTAATTTTCAACTGCTGTGCAGTTAGTTATCTTTGCTATCCAAAAATAAAAAAATTGCAAAATTATGTTTCAGGGTTCTATTGTATCTATTCCTATGAGGATTTTGAGCATCGAATTCATCAGTCATACTACAAATGCTAAAAACTATTCGACAAAAAGAACAAGATTGATTTCAAATTACATACAAAATGCATTATTCAAAGTTGATGAGAATAATTTACCAGGCAGTTTTTGGCCTATCAGTAAAAATAAAGATTACATACCTGGGCAAGGTTTTTTAAAGAAATTTTAGGAAAGGAAAATTTAAGGAAAGGTTGAAACTGTTGAAAAACTTTCGTTTTTGAAATACAATTTACCAAAAATAAATTTTAAATTATTGACCGTTATTATTTATTAAATCAATCAAATAAATGTTTGTTACCCTACTTTGTAACGTTACCTTAATGTCAAAATATACTTATAGTCAGGGAGTACAATGCCACTTAACTAGTATCAGTTATGTCTAAACTGCCTTTGAAATTATCCGGATCCGGGTAGTGGAAATGGGTTCTTCCGGATCCGTATCCTGAAAAGTTCCGGGTACCTATTTCATCCCTAATGCTAATGAAATATTATTTCATTAGCACGAATGCTAATGGCGTGCTAAGAAAACCCTGTACATTAAGTTCCTTCAAATCCCATAAGACAAACTAGTACGAAGATTATTAGCTCTTGCAATCAGGAATCTTTCGCACTTATGAGCCTTTCACAGTAGAAAAGATAGGATCAGAGGCCCCCAAGATCAAACTCCTCAGGTAGGGGTGAAGTTGAAAATTTGCGGGGGTCGTCTACCTAAATGTCCACTAAACACGTTATTTTGACTAAAACTTAGGCAACCAGTGATCAATTTTTAGGACTTTAGATAGGGGTAACACCCCCTCATAACCCTCCCTATCGGACTGTCTGGATAGGACACACTTAAGTATATACTGTTTTCGCGCTTATGAGCCGTTCACGCTAATGGGCTCATTCCCTGTTATGGGCCGTTCGCGCTCATGAACCCCAACCAAATGATATCGGCGCTGCCGCCTTTCGCAACATTTCGTACTACGTTTGTGTGCAATCAAATTTTTTCTACCTTTATCCAGTAACACCGATTCCGAGCCGCCTCCTAACAAAAAATTATCGGTTGTCGAATCCAACAACTCCTTCTTCGTTCCGATAGAAAATTTGAATGTCGAACGTCGTTTCAGAGATTCTCTCAGATCGGGGTGCGAATGTGACGTCTGGCACGACGATTTGGTGTCAATTTTATCCACCGACTTTGTTTCTTCGTAGACAAAATCGTTACACGGAGTAGACAAAGTGCGATTACTTTTTCGAACGAGTAAATTAGTTCTGGGGCATTTTTCTTTGCCGTTTTTGATGATCAGACGCAAACTCGAGCGAATCTTATTTTGTTGAAAATTGACGAATCTTCTTTCCAAATATTTGGCTTTTATCCAAGCATCTCGAACCGCTCTAAAAAATTTGAATCCTGCATTTTCCACAAGAACCAAAACATCAATGCCAAAGAAACGGCAGATTTCAGAAAAATAAAAAAAGCAAGAATAATAGCAGAATGAAATGCTAAATTGAAATGAAGGAACAAATGAAGAAATATGAGTTAAAAAACACAAATATAGCTAGAAGATGCTGAACACTAAATAAAATTAGGAATGTTCCTTTTAATCGAAACCGTGAAACCAAAACCAGAACCGAGATTTTTGGATGTCTTTTCCGGTTTTACTTCGGCTTTAGACATATCTTTGTAGTGAATAAAAACCGCAGCTTGTATCTGGTAGCAGTTTGTTCCGATGTTGAATTGATTTTTGATGTTCGTTCAGTCGACATATTAAATCGGAGACAGGTAAAAACTCATTTATTTATTTTTAAGGACGGAAACGTTCTATCTTACTCAAAAACCAATACATCCTTGAAGAAAAATTGTACTGCCAATAGAGCTTCACACGACAAAAATTTCGTACCCGGGTACCCGTTTATTCATTACCCGGGTACATGTTAAAATGAGTTGTAATGTTAATGTACATATATAATATTAGACAGATACACTGTGAAAATAGAATGATGCATTACACACACTCCGTAGTCCCTACTACATAATATTTTTCAACACTTGTGTTGAAACACTGGTTGTGTTGTTGTATACAATAGGCTGCATAATGCTAGAGATATAATGATATAATATAATGCTAGAGATGATGATTGATACACATCATCGACGCACCTACGCTGCAAAATACTACACATCACATCACGATAGCTCAATATTATTGACGAGACAAAGCAAAATTTGCATACCTCCAGGGTTTTTCTTGACCTACGAGTCACAAGCCAAGTGGCTTGTTGACCTTAAATTTTACAAGCCATTCCAAATTTTTGCAAGCCAATTTTATAATATCAGTATACGTGAATAAATTCTAATACTAGGTTATTTTTTAAAGAAATGTATATATTGAGCATCATGGCAATTGATCAAAAAAGAGATGTCATTCAACATTTATTCAATAACATTTTAGAGTCGTTAATTCATTAAAATTCAGGAAACATTTGAAATTTTTGAGTTTGATCGAAGTCGAATCTATACAAGCATTGTGGAACATATTTTCCAGCAAACTATCCAAGAACATAATGACCTTGAATTACATGAGAAATCGGCGGTTAAATCCTCTATGATGATGACAAGTGAGAGCTCAAAAAAGCTATTAATCTTTCCTGCCTGAAACGCCGGAAAATTTTCTGGGTATTGACATTCTGCGATGCTGGAAAATTAATTTTCCAAACACTTATTTGAAGAATTAGATTCGAATTTTCTGTTCAAAAGTCGTAATTTCTAGAATTTTATGTTTGAAAAATTTTAAAACCATTAATTTATTCTCACACTCTCATGAACTTGGCCGAAAAGATATGAGTAAGAAGAGTAGAAATTTTCGAAAACTACTTCCACGAAGCTTTTGAATTGATTTTACGTTAAGAAAGGAATAATCGCTTCAAAAAGTTTACAGACTTGACGTATTGATCGTTCTCAAAAAATGTGTCAAGGGAAAAATATGAATCTTAACTATTAAAGATTAAATGATAAGTGAAGGTAGACATGTTAGAAGCAACGCCTGAGCTAGGAAATAAATAATAATGCTCATTTAAGTTATAACCGGCGCCAAGCGCCGGAAAATTTTGAGATTATGACCTTCTAAAATGCACCAAAATGCATCTTTCCTGCATCCGATATGATCAAACACATGACTCAAAAAATTCTGACGAGCCATTTTGGCTTGTTGGACAAAAATTCTACAAGCCATTTTGTCAGTCCAACAAGCCATGGCTTGTAAAATGCTAAAAAAAAAACTATGCATACACCTCTACACTCAAGTCTACATATTATACGTGATACAAAACGGGTACCTGAATTACCCGCGTACCCGGGTATACCCTTGTACCCGTGGGTACCCGGGTAATGGTTTTCATTTTATACCCGGGTACCCGGGTATACCCGGGTAATTCGGGTACCCGGTGTGAAGCTCTAACTGCCAATGAATCAATACCTGTTATCTCCATGCATAAAAATATATGTTCTAATTTCTAACCACAATTTTTTCCAACTTAATTCCATAAATACTAAAAACCATACATTTTAATAGTAAATGGCATTCTGAAAGTAAAAAATACTTTGGATGTAGGTATAACTAATATTGTACTGAAATAAATCGGCCAACTAAATCATTTAACAAATACAGAACTATTTAAATACGAAAGCTTTGTAGTAGGAACTGTAACTGAAACCATTAATTCAATTTCTGATATCGAAATTAGTACTGAAAAACCAAAAGGTGAAATTGGAATATCTAAAAAATAAAAATATAAAGCCAGAGGTCACCAAGGTCAGATTTTAAGGTAGGAGCGGTTAAAAATTTGCGGCGGTAATGCAGCTAAATGGCACTAAATACACCATTTTTTCTAAACTTACCCAGTGATCAATTTTAAGGACTTCGGGTAAGGGTAATACCTATCCTTATACCCAGTCTGTATAAAGCCGACGAAGTAGAAACAAAAGAAAAGTAATATAATAGCAATAGTAAGATGAGAAAAAATATAATTAGAAACTAGAGAGCAGACAGTTGCCGATGGAACAACAAGGGAAAGCAAAAGAAAAAACTAAGGAAAATTGCAAAAAGAAAAATATTTTCATTTATATTTTTTGCAGAGCGGTAGAAATTTCTTTAGTGACATCATGCGTGTCACATGTGTACGTCGTTTATCCGCCGGCTTCACTCACGTCATATTGAATAGCAGAAATATGATCCATTTTGATTTTTTATGTTTCTATATGAAAGGTTAAAAAAGCATGACACATTCCCGATTAATCACTTGATACGAAATAGTTATCGAAATGATTGATCTCTACCTTATCACTATGATGCACCAACATGTGTATAGATTTAAATACAAAAAGATTAATAACATCTCAAGCGATGCACAAATCCGAGTAGAATGCACTTGAAAATTTAAATTCTAGAATTCTCGAAAAATTTGAAACACAAGCTAAAAACCAAAAAATGCGTCTTTGATAAACTTCCTAGTCGACATTTGTCATTTTCAGACAAGAACTGAGATTTTTCTGTTCAGCTGGATATCATAAACCCATAATCACAACAAAAATTGATCCTCGATCAATTTTTTGGAAGTATAAAACACAAGTATAGGTAAATTACAAACTTTAAACAGGAACTTAGTGTTGTATACGCACAGGGTACATAATTTTGAGCTTTGATCGTAAATACAGCCAAATTTTTATTCGAAGAATTATTTTTATGATACCAGGATATTTACCTGGAGCTGTCCGGTTTAGCCGGTAATGGTATCGGTATAGCGGGCATATTTTCCAAGTAAGCCGCATTTACTACACAGTTTCCCAACATTTCCATAAGACGTACATGTTCGGGTTCCCACGCGTCCAATGTTAAACTACGAACTTTTGATACTTGTACGCCCATACTTCTGAATGATGAACCGAATGTGCAAATGCAAAAAGATAGAAAATTCAAAACTCGAAGACATAATAGTACTGCTAGAAAAGAGGAAAGAATCTGAGAAAGAGAAAAGCGACCACAAAAAAAGATAAAGGTGAACATAAATTATTTAGAAAAAGACGAATTCCTTGCATCTATAAAATTTTTCACACCAACAGAGTATCATATTGCAAAGGATACTGCATTCCCCGACCTTTTTACACTATATTCCAGGATTACATAGAAGGAACAAATTTCAAAATTTCATAAATTTATTTTTATTACAGTAAGCAGTCTCACCCACCGATGAATCGAACAACATTCTATGCACAAAGTTACGCCCAAATTAATGCTAGCCCATTTCGGATCGAAAGCACCACAGTCGGCGCATAATTCGTTACCCGGAATTGAAGACAAAAAATCTGCCACAGATTTGCTTTTTAATGTTGAAGTAGCAATAGGCACTGCGTTATTGTCTAAAAGTAAACAACATGGGATAAAAAAGATAATTAAGATATTGCCGCCTCAAGTGCTTAAACCTTAATGTAAGTGTACCGACAGGCGAGCTACAGCATAGAACAGTCTACTATACTTGATTAAAATTTTGCGAATAAAGTTTATTATTGTAAAAGGTCGAACCAGGAATCAGGTATGCTTATTCGAAAATTAACGTTTCTTCAAAAATCGAGAGAATATCTGCAGCTCTACACTCCACTTATTGCCGAAAGGATACAAGATTTCAGAAAAAAATTTCGACTTACTTGCAGTGTTTTTTGGTACTGTACAAACGAAACGGTCCAGAGTCCAAACGAAAATTTTGGCTTAGTTTTCACAAGTAAAAACGAAAATTTTAACGCAAAAAAATTTTCATCCCTCAACAGCAGTCGGTATTCAGTATCAATGGACTTATTTGTTATGCGTGCACATCGATAACGACAAGCTAACAGCTATGGCATAATAATAAAAGCTTTTTATGGAGTATTTTACTGGTTGACTTATGAGTACAAAGAGTTTTTGAGAGGTCGTTTGTACCAGTACAAATAGACCTAGTACAAAAAAAACACTGCTTACTTAAACAATCAGAATGGCCAATTTTCGGCGATCCAGGTTGCGATTCGCATTTTAAATTTGAAGCCAAGCCCGCCACCGAGGTCGATGGTGCCGCACTATTATATACAATAAGATTATTGGCTGACGACGAACCATTATCTTCGACGAGAATACTACTCTAGGAGACAGGCAACATACAAAAATTCATTTTAGTCACCCACGTGTAAGACAAAGTTATTCTTTTGAAATTATGTTTCTTATAAAATCAATCAAGTTTTAAGACATAGCGCAGGAAATTTTGTTACTGCGTACTTCATCTGCAATCATTTTGAGAAAACTTGAGACATACACGTGATTGGAGAGAAGTGCGATGAACCCTTGGAATTCCTCGACCATACGGTGACCTCCCCTCAACATCTGCCAATTATATGACTGAAATGGGCTAGCTACTTTTTGTGGGAAAAAATTGAAAAACGTCAATTTTTTATAGAAAGTAGTCATTATCGAACAGAAAAACGGACAAAAATGTCAATATTTTCGATGCTTCGTCTATAAATAAACCTTTTTACGGGCTTTAGACACAAATTACTATTTTTTGAACCGTTTTCCGGACTTTTCACGCAATAAATCGGAAGTTTTTGTGTTTCAGGACCTTTCTAAAATTTTGGACAATCGATGATCCTCTGCCTCCAAAAAGTTGCTTTAGCCCCCAGACTTTGGAGCTCCGTTACGTGTATGCTTCGACAAAAATATTGTGACGCAGGTTAATTTGTATCGATCAGCATTTACAGGTAAACTTGCGATTCTTCACAAAAATACACTTTGATTATTATGCGAAAATACTATTTTTACATCAGTAACTTTACACGACAACAAGCAATAAGCGAAAAGTTGAAAACTTCAAAATTTTAAAGCATTTTTGATTGTGGACCAACATAACAAATAAAAGAGACACAAAGGATTATGAACTTAACTTATGCAAAACTCAAATTGAGCATTCTCGAAAGTGCCCATGCGTAGAATTACATACCTCATTATGCGAGTCATGCAAGGCCGATTCTATGCTTCTTTGTAACGCTTTGATCCATGCATTACACAATGATTCCGAGTCGGCTTGGAGTACATGTATTCTAAACAATAAATAAAATTTGAATTTCACTACTTCAGCGAATATCTCGTTGGTGATTTTTTGATATAAAATTTTTCACAGATAATTACGTTTGTCCGAAAAAAAGCAACCGCATCAAGTGAACTTGTGCACAAAAATGCCCACCTCGTTGGAGTGACCAATTCAAAACAGCAACGACGATCCAAACTATTCTGCGCTGGACGCACAAGGCACAATCTTAGATCATTTTCCGTTATGGTATACTCGCGAAAATGACCGCTGGACGGACTACCTCTTCCTGAACTTTGGTGACCACTTTCAGCGTCACGATGACAATATAAAAGCTTACTGTCTCGGATGACGAACCAACGTCTGAGGACAAGTGAAGATTCATAAAACAGGAATTCATAAACAATTAGGAATCGGAACTCTGCATGTTTGTGGGAGTTGGATTGTGCGATAAATCACGGCACTAATCATTGATTAGTCAAAAAAAAGTTTTCACCTGTGACATACAGAATAAATGCATGCACATTCTTAGTGTATTTTTTGCGATACAATGACGTTCATTGTATTGTTGATACTCTCTGATATATAACGAGTCCTGGCAGAGGTCCTCAAGGTCAGATTTTTTTGGCAGGGGTAAAGTTGAAAATTTTCGGGGGTAGTGTTAGCTAAATGTCCACTAAACACAAAATTAGGCGACCAGTGATCAATTTTTAAGACTTTAGGTTGGGGTAATACCCTTTCATACCCCTCTCCATGGGGCAATCTGAGTCCTACTGTTTGTTACATCTACGATCATACAGTCTGAAAAGAGTAGAATGTCACTTTGTTCTTTCCGTAGGAACCTCACTCACATACCAGTAAGCTGCATGAAAAACATGCATGTAATTGGGGAGAAGCGCCACCCTTAGAAATCTTCAGCTATACAGGCATAGGGAACCACATACTTTTGGCTATAAATACTGAAAAACGCCAATTTTTTAAAAAAAGTTTTATTAAACTAAAAACGGTCAAATATGTCACTTTTTTCGGCGCTTCGCGCCACAAATACATTTTTCACGGTTTTTAAACAAAAAATACTGTTTTTCTGAACCGTTTTTTGGAATTCCTAGGCAAACAAATCTCAATTTTTCCTCCACAACGACCCCTAAAACCTTGGGCAATCGATGACCCTCCGGCTACAGAAAGTCGTTTCACCTCCTCAGATATCGGAGCTCCGCTACACGCATGCTGAAAAACCCTTTTCCTTAGACTAATAAAATTAAATTTGGAATATACACCTAAATTATGAAACCAATTAAATTCTTTGTGAAGAAAGTAAAGGAAAATAAAAACAGAACAACGAAGATGAAATTTTAAGACCACTAAATTAAACCTGCATTTTCAAAAAACTTGATTTGTCCTTACTGTGTAAGATAGTCATTACAACTAGTAGCATTAAACGGAAAATTGCAGTGCGTGGATCTTACTAGAACATTGAAAATATAAATTTTGCACGAATAATGTTGAAAGCAAGCCACTTTTCCTGACCAAGACCGTAAATCAGTTATTGATGATGCCTCATTTTGAGTAAAAACGAATGAAGTCAAAACTTACCTATTCCATGTTTTGAATGCATTAGTGGCTCTCTTGAACAAATATCCCTCCATAACAACGTCCGGATCAGTGGGCATTCCAGGAGGGTGTTGGAATATTTCCTAAAAGACTGATTTTCAAAATCTTGAAACAAATGGAACATGTAACTCATTCACCAAAACAAAAACTTTTCACATATCCTTATGGGGAAAGGAATTTTTTTGCAGCAAACAATGCGAGAAAAAAAGATAACAATTAAAAATTCAGAAGCGAGAAACAAAAAAACTCAAAAAATAAATATAATAGTGAAAGAATGAATATTCCATCGAAGGTTAAGTTAAAAATATGAAAATAAAACAAACAGAGGCTTTGTGAAAAAATTTTGGTTTCAGGTCCTTCCACATTGTTCTAGTAAAAAAATTCAGCACTGTTGAAGTGAAAAAGCCGTGATGCATACTTTCGGTACCAACATATGCCTGTCTTGCATTTTTCGTTCACACATCCTGGCTTGCTGTTTTAATGACGACAGAATAGGATCTAGATTTGCTTTAGGCTTTTCGCTTCCGATTGCTTTATCGGCCAAAAAACGAGTTGATTCTTGATCGGTTGACTCGCTGCCGCCAATGTCTGACGAATCGGCTTTTTCGACAAAAAATATATCTTTCGCCTGACGACTAAACGTCCGACAAGCGTTCAAAAAACCACCCAATGCTTCGAGAATTTCAAATTTTTGGCGACTTTTCAGGAGATTCAACTGAAGGAAAATTTCGAAACATGAAGGATTTGGTCACTTGATACTAGAAGTGCAACGGTTAAACTGAACCGGACTGCAACCGATTTTGACCGGTCAAAAATTCTGGAAGTGAAACTGATATTTTTCATAAAACATAGCGGCTTCAAACGGTTCCATCATTTATTTTTTTTAGTTTTCGAAATAGTTGAAGACATGAATTTTGCGGAGTTTCGCAAGTTCAACACACAGAAAATTTTCGACTCTGAGGACTCAATTATAACGTTTCGAGCCATTCATACTTGTCGAATGCATTTTATCATTAATGTAGCACAACTCCGGATTTCAAAACAATTATTTTGAACTTTACCTTCAAGCTATCTGTTTAAGCTCAGTTCATGCATAATCTATTACAAAACTTCACAACGCCAGGATTTAGAAAACATCCAAGGTCAATAATTGATGATATAGTACGAAAAAGTCAGTTTTTGAAGCTTGGAAAAGACAGAAAAGATTCTTTTGGTAGAGCATTTTTGTTATTATTTACACCACGTTAAATTGATGAATTCGTACTGAAAAACTGTATGGAATAGATTTTCGAGAAGTCACTTTGATGCGACAAGTATATTTTCGTCAAAGGTCAATTTCTAAAAAAGAATCACTTTTCGTCAACATTTTTCCATGTCAAAATTTTGTGAATGACCGCGCTTTCTTCAAATCGATCATTTTAATATCAATTAGCCATCATTGTCATATTTTTTTGTCAGCACATTGAAAGCAAAATTATCGACTGTTTCAAGATGAAGGCATTTCTTTCGAAAGTATACCAATGACAGGACAAGCAGGGCGGTTAGAAAAACAACCACTCTCCACAGAAAAAAGCCGTCACACAGTTGAAGCAGAATTACTCAAAGAAAAATAGACAGCTACTGAAACGAAAAAATGTGGCAGCTGAAATTAAATTGCCGAATACTGAAGGAAATTTACCTCCGGAAAAAATGTTGAGCGCACGCATCGTAGATTCTAAAAAATGTTTAGAAAATATTTTGAAAATTAGTGGTTGCCTGATTTCGGAATTTTACGTGCCTTTTTCAGTTAAAACAGATTTGATTTCTGTTGTTTAAACGAAATTTATCAAAAATTATTGATTTCTAGTTGATATTTTTGATTTTCTAGTTTGTTGGTGGCGATTGAAAATATCAGCACATTGCTCAGGTCTCTGTATGCTACATTCATTTTACCATTTTATGTGGCAATTTGAATTCTACTCCGAAAAAACCTTCGAAAATTCTGGAAAAAAGACTTGCGGAAACTGGAAATTTCATTTGGACAAACTTTGTCCTTGGCGTTTTATTAAAGTATTATATGCAGAGGTTTCATTACATATAAGTTATATGCTCTGTAATGTCGTTTATTATGAATGAGCATTCACAGAGTTGGAAGTCCTGCTGTAGTCATTCAACCCGTTCATAAACGTGTTATTTTTAGTAAATAAAATGTTGTAATAATGGAATTATGTCTTGTTTTTAGACATTCTAAAGTATGTAAAGTAGTGCATCATCTATTATCTAAAAATAGCGCGATGTATACTAATTATTGGAAAAAATGAGGGCCGCCAAACTTGAATTCAAACAGGGCTGCTAAAACCCTAAGAACGGCTCTGGGGACAAGAATCCTTTTTTGGTTGAAGAGCCATGTACGACTAGGATTCAAGATTCATAGTAATTTCATCATATTGAAAATAAAAATGACGCAACGAAGCTGGTCTCAATGTCCACACGTTTTTCACGACGCTGTAGAAAAAACGGCATAAAATCATTGAATTAACATTCGGTACCTTCATTCGTTAGTATAATGGAATCAGTTGACTGGTACCAGAGTCCCTTCACAGAATTGTATATGTTAAAATTATTGTGCATGTCTTCGCAAGACGTCAACCTACATATACTTTGTACATGAGTCGTACGGTTTCTAAATTTTTGGAATCAGAAACGATATTCCTAAAAATCTAGAAGCGGAACAAGAACCAGTCTCCCAAAAAACTGAAATCGTTGCACTTCTGCCTGGTACTATGAAAAGAAAAATTTGCTTTAGGATAAGCAGCAAGCTCCATTTTTTGTTATCGGATGGAGGCTGGTCATATTTTTTAATCAAACTAGATTTGCGCTCCGACAATGTTGAAAAAGCACTATAGTCATGTATACTTGAAAAACATAATCCAGAGCCGTATGAGCGAAGCACGTCCCAACGGCCGTCAATTCATTTCGGGCTTCGTAAGCATCTTGTTCTTTATTTTTTGAAACTTGAGAATTTTTAATCAATGCTTCGTCTAGACTTTGGCCAACACGAATAAAATGTGACTTCGTCTCTTGAATTTTTGAGAAATCTCTTAAGAAAGCAAAAAAAACAAAATAAACTATAGATTCGAAAATTGAAACACTTCATCATTGCAAACCTTTTAAGGAAGTCGTTTAAATTTTTGACGATCGACCAATATGCTTGTTCGACTAGGACCTCAATGAAAATATGAAGCTTTACTTGCAATATTCCAAACACTCCAATAGTGAAACTATAAAATATTCACGAAAACTGACAACTTTGGGCAGCAATATCTTCCGTGGTATCTGCTGATTATTGTTGAAAATGTTGAATAACTAAAAAGTGAGTTATTTTCACAATGAATAATTGAAAATATTTTTAAGCGAAACTTTTATCAAATCACTTTAAATTATCAGTTCGATTTTTAAATAATAAATCTAATAGCCAAGTTGTTCAGTAAATCACTGAAAAAGCACTTGCGATGAAAAGTATTTTGTTTATTATATATATGTGAATACGCGACGGAGTAAGCGGAATGAAAATTCACTTACCTTGTGAATTTTGTAGAATTCGCTAAATAAGTCGGTCACCGATTGTACAGCATCAAAAACTTGTGGATCATAGTTCAAAAAAGCATTCAATTCTTTCATAGATTCTAAGGAATTTCTGCAAAAAATATTAATTAATCGATATATCATATCTGGCGTGTCGAATAGATTTCGAAAGAACGAAAGAATACGAATTCAGCGATGTTCATACATAGATTGAGACAAACAGTCACTAAAAACTTGAGAACCAAAATTAAAAAATCATCAAGTAGAGGTAGCAGAACTTACTGAAACGAGTTAACATATCGGTGACCAAAATCAACAAACTGATTAATATGTCGGATGACCTGAATGAAAAAAATGTTGACAAAACTCAATAATGTTCAAAAAAGAAAAAAGTTAGTTACGTCTGTAATCTTTTGTTCAATTGAGTTCACGTAATTCTCGTTTAGATTTAATTTATGCCTGAAATATGGAGAAGAGTTTTGTAAATGCGACTGAAGAAAACGAAGAAAAAAGTTCTAACCTGAATATTGGAGAATCTTTCAGTGCATCACTAAATTCCAAATTTTCGCCGCCTATATTGGAGTCAATCATTTCGATATTATATGGCACAAGTTGAGGCTGAAATTTAAAGAGTTTAAGAGCTGGTCATTACAGGTCATTTGCGCGTGAAGCACTGTGAACACTTTCGTCCTAGCCAAAGTTCATTACCATTCATACGTACATACAGAACTTACATAGGGAGACCCTATCCAAATTTCGGTCGCCCTACCAAAGCCAAAAAATAGGTTATCAATTTTCTGGTGCTCTGCGACACAATGTCTCTTGCATGCTTTTTCGATTAAACACATATTTGGTATTAGTAGGGCTGACGGACAACTATCCTTGACCACATGTTGTTAAACATATACGAGTGAGTATAATCACTCGTAATTAGGCCAAAAGTCACCTTTCCCATCGCTCCTAATTTCTGACCTACATCACAATTCACAGTTGATTTATGTTTGGAGTAAACTCATCGAAACAATAATAGAATCAATTTCCAGGCACTTGGCACTGGAAAATTTCGGGGTAAGTTACGGAAGTCGGTGGCCGGCCACCGCCTCAATTAACTTTACATAGGGAGATCCTAATAGTCAGTCTGATAACGTTGTACATGGTGTTGATGACGGGAGATGCGATAGGTGGACGTTGTCTGAGGTGAGGATTGACTTGGAAAAAATCAATGAAATTTTCTCGATTCACGTTGATTCAAAACTGATACACGAAATATAAATTTTTACTTTCTGCTCCAAAACAGCAATTTTTGATTAAAAAATTAGTATTTTCCGTCGATTTCCGGTCGGCTGGAGGTGAATAGATGTAGACGACAGAAGTTTATGGAGGTCTGCCGACAACTACCTGTAGGACTGAAATTTTTGGTGGCAAGGGATGAGGGTTCTCTCAAACTGCAGAGATATGGATGGATAGTAATAATTTGTATCAGTTTTTTGCACAGGCCAGATTGTAATGCGCAACTCGTGGAAAATTTTGGTATTAAAAACTAGTTTTCTCGTATTTCATTTTTAGCTTATTCTTCTGCAACCACTGATGATCGAACTTAATCATCGTTTTATTCCTTTAGACCCTTTTGCTATTTCGCAAAAAGATCACAAGTTTTTTCATCAATTTCCACAGTCATTTTTCCGCTCAAAAATGCCGACAGTTGCTTGATGCATGCTTTTTTGGGTCTGTCTAAATATAATTTACCAAAAATTGAGAAAATTTTAATTGTCTTTGTTTTAAGGTCAGACAATTATATTAATACAACAAGAGAGAATGGTTCCAAAGGATAGAAAGCTTAAAAAAGCAGAATGCGAAAAAATTCAGAGGTAAACACTTCATCCTAGATTCGAACCACCGAAAATTATTTTTCGGATTTTAACATTCAAGAAAATTGGTGAAAGAATCTTCTCGACATTTGTTTCCTGGATAAAAATCTAATTTTTCATTGAATTCAATTATTTTTCATTCAGTCAAAATGCAAAACAAACTTGGAAACACACAACTAAAATTAAAAAATAGGAAAACAACCACTGATTTGGATCCTTGGCTAAAATTGCGATCCTAATCAGCGCTAGCATCAACATCAACCAACAGGAACTTTTGTCATTGTCGTAATCTGGATAAGCTTATGTCCGCCGTCCGGAAAATACAAAAAACATTTAAAGAACGCAATAAGATGAATTTACAATAAATAATCAAAAAAATTTTTTTTGAAAAAAACTAAAAATCCTAGTTAAATGATAAGCTGCTGATAAATAGGCAATATAATTAAAGACAAAACGTTTTATTTCAGTTTAATGAGAGAAACTTCAGAAAATGTGTTAAATACTTCGGAAGTGTCAAGGGCCTATGACGATTTTGGGGGGGGGGGGCTCGCCGACATTTTTCGACTGCCAGCAATAAAATAATTAAAGGCGACCCATTAGTACGCACAATATACATGAGAATAATAGCGCGGCGCAGATTGATTGACGCTTGCTCCAGATATATGAACAAAGGAGCAAAGCTCGTTGTTTTTATGACCAGTTCATAAGAAGCGTGCAGCAAAACTTTTCCAATTCAAGTCCAACTGTTTTCGTTCCAATTTCATTGATTTTATCATGAAATTTCATGCAATAATAATATAAAATGTATCATGTAAAATTCAAAATTTAATTCTAAACCGGTCAAACGCAAGAAGAGAAAGAGTAGGTTAAACATAACACTAAACAATGCACCCAGATATGTACCATAATGCACCCATAAAAATCAAACAATGCACCCAGAATTCAACAGAAGCTGTCTCATTGAATATTTTTGCTTTGTTTATACATAAAGAAATACATACTTCCATTGTACATGTCAATAACGTAACGTAAGAGTTTATATTTTTAATGACATATTTTTTGACACATCTTTTTTTCATCCACAAATCATTTTACTTTTTAAAAATTGTAAGCCTCTGTAAATACAAGCATTATGCATGTAGGTTGTACAGCATCTTATGTAGAATTTTGGAGAAATACATTTTTTCATGAAAACCTGTTGTTTCATGTTTTTCATGTCAGTTCATACGCTACTAGTGTATTCTTGCATGAAATTTCAAGACAAGTTCATTGAAATTGGAACAAAAACAGTTGCACTTGAATTGGAAAAGTTTTACTGCACGCTTCTAATCAACTAGTCATAAAAACAACGAGCTTTGCTCCTTTGTTCATATATCTGGAGCACGCGTCAATCAACCTGCGCCGCGCTATTATTCTCATGTATACTGTGCGTACTAATGGGTCGTCTTTAATTATTTTATTGCTGGTAGTCGGAAAATGTCGGCGAGCCCCCCCCCCCAAGATCGTCATAAGCCGTGTCAAGTTTACACGTTTCTGTGAAATAGTACAAAATAACAGCAATATCCGACAGCCGCTTCGTTGTCATTAATTTTATTTTCTCGCAGAATATTAGAATTGGAGCCATCATTGTGAACGTTTCTTTCCGGTGTTGCAGTAGTCACTGGATATATTGGAAGAATTCTGAATAGGCCACAAATTGTGGCGTAAAATTCATTGGAAAGACAATAAAAATAAGAAGTCATGAAAACTATATTGAAAAAAGTATTCGTAAAGGTTCATCAAAAAATTTAAGCATTGACAAACCCGGGTCGTTTTTTCAATATTTGCATTGAACCACTTCACTTTCCATCTTCTTAATTCAACACTAAACATGTCAATTAGAGCATTGCCCAAAAATCCTTGATAAAGATTGATAATGCGCTGTCGTTTCAGCCAACTTGATGAAGTCACAAAATATCCATTCATACCTGTAATTGGGGGGGGGGGGTTGGGCCCGCCCAACTTGGTCAGCCATATACAAAAACAACCCTCGACTTGAAAAAATTGGCAAAAAGGTGCCTTTTTTGAGAAAAATTTCGACTTTTTTCGACCCCCTCCCCCAAAATTTCGTGTTTACCCCCCCCCCCCCAACTGGTCGGACCTCTCGGATAAATTTTCAGAATACAATGAAAATTTTTTTGGCTGGCTAAATAAGTGCAATTGCACCGAGTGTCCCTAAGACCATAAATAACGCCATGATTACAGATCATATGAAATTCGGGGTCGCCAAGACCTTGATTTTTGGTTTAAAAAGTCAACTAGTCTAAGCTTCCAGCAGTTTTTCACATAATTCATCTTGGTGTACCAAACATTCTAAAGAATTAAACCAGAAAAAACTACTAATACAACATAGAAAAACCAAAAAGTCGAAATTTCACAAGTTTGGTTTTGGTCAACCCTGATGAAATCCGACGCAAATGGTCGGAAAATTTGGTGTTAAAACACATCTCCATGCTGGAAAATCTATAACCTAATCAGAAAGGACGCCAGTCTTTTAGTTGCACTGTGCAACTTCGCAGGAAAAATTTGTTTGCAGCCCAAAATTCGGCTGTTGTGTATGAAAAACCACGATCGCGCCAGCGTTTTTTTTTTGTGCACGGGTATTTGTGCCAATTGGCACAAGAGACCAAAAAAATTTGTGACAATGGCACAAAAAAATTTTTCTACTAGAAACATACTGAAAACTGCGGAAAAGTTTTATGCTAAAAGTTTGATAAAAGTTAACGTTTAAAACGCATTATTTTGTTTGTAAAAATCGTGTCCAACCTACTTTCACCTAAACCATGTCAGTCAGACACGCCGTTTTTTTCCTCAAATGGGGTCTTTTAAGGAAAAAATTTTGGGTATGGTTCTCATTGTAGAAAAAAATTTGGGGAATTCAAAATCGAAAAGATGCGTTTTGGCGGACTTTAAAAGGTCAAAGTCTCAAAATTTTCCGGCGTTTCGCGCCGGTCAGGGGTATAATAATCATTATTTTCTATCAGGCACGGCCGTTAGCATATCTAGTTCCACTTACTAATTAATTATCAATAGTTTCTATCAATCAAGTTATCTCATCTCATTTTCTAATCGTTAACAGTCAGTATTTCACTGAAATAAACAATTTTTCATCAATTCTCTCAATTTTTTCTCTCGATGCTTGGAATTTTTCCAACATTTTTAACATGAACTTTTGGGCTTATTGAAAATGGAAATTGAAGACATCATTCTAGACTGTGATTTTAGAACTTCTATTCACGAATTCACGAATATCCATTGGAGAGATTTATTTTTCAGCGTCTTAGAATATAAAAACTGAACAATTTTTATGGGGAACAAATTATACTTCATCAGTCGGATTTTGATTTATTTACAACATTGTGAAGGTTCAATTTCCAGCGTTTTAGAAAGTGTTTTAGAAAATCCAAAAATTTTTCCGGCGCTCAGCGCTCGGACAAAAATTAAATAAAATTGGATAATCCTAATTGGAACCACAGAAATATTAATAAAGGATAAATTCACGACAAATCTGTCACTAAAATGCTTTCTCTGCTCTTGTAGAACACCAATATATCCTTCACCAGCTCATTTTGACTAACATAACCAGAATTTTCTCAATTTTTTTCTAATTTTTGCAGGTTTCTGAATCCAAAAGCATCAAAATACTTGGGTATGCTCCTAAAATGCATGAAAAGCATCCGTAGGCACATTATGAACGTTTTTAAAAATGTGGAAAATTTTTGGAAAATGAGGAAAATAATTTTGGGTCCAGTTCTCATGTGGAAAAAATCTTCGAGGAAAAAAACGGTGGTCATATAAAAAAAGTAAAAAAATAAAAAAGTTTAATTAGCGCAAGCAAACTGAACATACATTAAGATAAGGTAAAGTGGGGTAACTTTGGCCACGGGGTAACTTTGGTCAATTTCACTTGAAACATCGCCGAATTTTTTCTCTGTAAGATATGCAGATACAACTTGGCACACTAATGTCTAAGTGATCCGTGCATGTTACTGTGAAAGGAAATTGAAATCCAAATAAAATTGAGAAATTTGTGGGTCGACAAAGTTGCTAATTTTTTTAATGAAAATTTTCAAATTCAAAAAAATTTGGGTTTCACTCATCTGCTGCACTCAAATTTTCACTAACTATTAAGTGTCTTTAGAGAGTTTCTCTTTTCTGTTTTGTATAAAAAAATAACTACCCATTTTCGAGCAGAAAAATCGGTCCAAAAGCGGGAAACTTTGGCCAGTTGGCGGGAAACTTTGGTCAGGGCGGGTAACTTTGGTCACATTATATTTTGGCGTGTAACTTTGGTCAAATTAAATTTTTTTGTGCCACACATTTTTCTACTTATAATAATTTGATCTTATTTCTTTTTCAGACGAATTATTTTATCCTGTATATAATTTTCATCGATTATGTACGTCACAATATGGTCAGGCATTATAAAAGAAAGTCTGATGCACGCAAATACCCGACTAATTACTTAACAAAAGATCTCGAAAAGGCCATCGAGGCCGTTCGAAATGGGTCAAAAATTTGAACAGCAGCTCGTGTTTACAATATCCCACATGGAACATTACAAAACAAAGTAATCTGACAGTAAGTATATTTTCTAAAACCACACTAAATTACTCAATGATAATTTGTTTTTAGAGAAATTGAACTTGTCCAAAAATACATCGGCTTCTTTGTTATTCAGTCCACTATCGAACGGTACCTTGTAGACACTTTTGAACATTTATATGCGATTAAATACTAAACTATTGCAGATAATAGTACAACAAAATTTATCGGCGTTGTCTTTCCCGTCATCGACTTCAACATTTGAAAGTATGTACTTTTGTTACGAAATTTACAGAGGAATGATATCTAAAATTTTCAGAAATGCCCACATCGTCGGCGTCAGATATCAACGAGGTTACACCATTGAGACGTATGACGGCCAGTGTCATCAATCTTCAGAGGGTACATGCGAAAAAAACGAGTCGAAAAAGTCCAGAAAACGTCTTTGTCATGCGCTTAGCCAATCTTTGATAGAACCAGAAGTCAGTGCTCAACTGAAAGAATTGAAACAAGCGAAAAAAGCTAGAAACACTAATGTGTGTCCCATTTGCCGTACTCAATGGACAATTTACAAGAAAAAGTACAAAAAAGACTGGGCGTGCTGTGATAGGTGGATATGTGGTAACTGTTTAGCTGATGATTTTGATCCCACTGGTAATTTTATTTGTCAAGTTTGTGTTACTCATAACAATTAATCTTCCTTTAAATTTGGTTAATATCATGTATTTTGATCATGAAAATGCACATTTTTCATTGTTTTAGTGTACCTCATATTTTTGTGTGTCGACCAATGTTACCCACCCATTGGCGGGTAACATTGGTCGACACGTTAATTTTTTTTCGTTAATAAATTTTGAATGATAGATATTTTTATTTTCATTCATATTGATATTTTCACGTACCTCTTAACTTGCTGTATTTGAATAACACAATATTTTTCACGTCAGGCACTTTTTTAGGTCAATTGACCAAAGTTACCCACCATAGGGACAGCTGGGAGCAGATTTACGAAAAATTTTTTGCTGTTGATGATATTCATCATTTTCGGCTGAAATTTTGTGATAATAAAGGTCGATAGCTATGTTACCTCATATCCAAAATTTGTTTTGTTACGTTCTGTCTGTGGTTAGATATAACGATTTTACTTGTCGAAAAAGTAACTTGAACAGAAATTATAATGGCGACCAAAGTTGACCACCATGGTGGGTAACATTGGTCAAAAAGTGAGCTCTTTTCAACGATCAATGGTAGCTTAAATCTGCATGCTACTTATGAATTGATGTGTTTAATCGATTTGTCTGACATTTTTGACATATGAGTTCCATGAAACATTTTTACGAATTCCCCATGTATAACAAGTTATATGTTGGAGAAGTCGAATTCACTCGATTTTGACCAAAGTTACCCCACTTTACCTTACATTAAAACGATTCCTCAAACGAAAAATGCAATGAACGTCAAAAAATGATGAAATTAAAGCAAAATAAAACGCAATTAAAACAGAATTAAAATGCTGCGCAAGGTCAAAAAGTCTGTGGTAGCACTAATATTTGATCTATATACTAAAATTTTGTAGTTTTAATTTAAAAACACTACCGTTTCTGCTTGAGACGATGTTTTCAGGTAACTTATTCCAAAGTGGTACAGTTCTATTAACGAAAAAATATTTTTTTATGTCAGTTCTCGGGATATCTATAAGAAAAAACTGTGCAAGAAAGTAGTTCACGACGACTCTAAACGAATGGAATGCTGACAAAATTTAAATAACTGTAGAATTGTTTAGGAAGTTCAAATTGATTCAATTTTCGACTACGAATATGAATCATTTATATAAGAAAAAAATCGAAAATTTTGTACATTTTCGGTCGAAATATTGTAAGTACCATTACCAACATACCTGTAAGAGGTCCGACCAGTTGGGGGGGGGGGGGGGAAATGATTTTGGGTACAGGGTTGGCCAAGTTGGGGGGGGGTGCCCCCCCCCCCAAGTATAGGTATGACTAGAAAGATCTTTTCTAATCCCGCATTAGAATTATAATATGAAAAATTATAAATTAATTGAAACCCGACGCGAAGCGCCGGAAAATTTTCATTTCTTTCCATTTTAGAACGCATAAAAATGCATCTCCGGACAGAAAACCCTATCACCTAATCAAAAGATCAGTCAGGTCTCAAGTTGCACTGTGCAACTTGGCAGGAAAAATTTGGTTACTGTGTGCAAAAAAACCCTGCAAGTGCGCCTCATGGATTCTACAGTAGTTTGATACATTATGAGAAGATTATACAAGCTTTTTCAACTTGCCAGTGAGATTGAAGAGAAAACAAACACATAACTGGTTTGGATTCATCAATCCTCTCACGAGACACAATTTCCAACGCCAAACCACAAGAAAAAAATTTACAACAATTTCTATTATTTCATCGAAAAAAGGTAAAATTAACGAATCGGTAAATAAAGTCGAAAAGTTCCACCTTGACTCTGTAAAACTGTACGTTAGAATATTTTTTTAAATTTGATTTTGGTCCATCGTTTCATCGTCGTCAAGATCAATAACGACAGATTTATGTAATTCGGCTAAGCATTGGGCCAATGTCGTCGAACTTTCTAAGCGACTGAACGCCAGCCAACACAAAATAGATTCATATTTCAACAAAACTTTACGAGCTCGCGAAGACTTTCGTGCTAAATTTCGTAAAATTAGGCAACTGGCCAGCCGTATGCTTTTTGTTACAGGGCCTTCATTCTCATCCTTGAAAAAATCAATAATGTGCTAATTTTTCATACAGTATACCCAAGCAGAGTGCAGGAGACTTCATGAACGATAAATTTTTGCACCGACTTTTATAACATTTTTCATAAGCTGATCAGGAAGTTGTAATTATCAATGACATTATAGAACTCATGATAGGGTGCAAAATCTGATCGATTCAAAGCATTTTTGGCATATTAATCAGCAGTAAGTTACATTATTTCCGCTAATGATCGAAGAAACGGAAATTTAATAGGAAAAAAACTATGGATTTGTCTAAAACATAAATTCGATTGGAAAAGGATCTCGAGCCTTTCGATTTTGAACTCATCTCAATAGAAATCTGCTGAAATTTACCGTAACGTCTTTTTGTAAATGAGTAAAAGCGTGCCGACGAATAGCGGCGGCAGCCGCATCTGCTGGGTATCCCGGGTGTGAAGGTGGTGCCTGAAATTCTGGGATTTTCGACATTCCGTTGAACATAATCTCGTGACGTCGTAAAGCAGATAACTTTAGTGCCCTTTCGTTGCAATGGACGTCCTGGAGAAAAATGTATTTATACCGATTAGTTTGGAACAGGATGCGTAACTGGGCTTGACCACATAACGTATGTGATATTTAATTAATCTTTTAAATCTTAATTCAGCAATGCTTGGGTAAATAAAATTGGGTAAGTTGAGTCATCTAAACACACAAAACTGCAAAAAGCTTCGCTTACTTGTACATGAGCCATCAGTGACCATTTCTTCCGCGGAAATTTGTCACATCTAGCCCATTTGCATAGATATCGCGCATACGTATCAATAGGCAAATGTTCTTTAGACACGTGGTACACAACTTGACCAATCGCATCGAAGAGCCTGAACAAATGCATAGTGAGAGCTTGGAGGTCAAAACTGCAAAAATTCACAAAATAAGCTTTTTAATCGGAGTAAAATCAATTTTTTATACTCCTCGAAAGTTAAAGTTTAGATTCTAAACTTTAGAACCTACAAACGCTTCTGAATGTCTGTATAATGTATACGATTACCATATAAAGGATGACACGGATACCCGGATGGATCCGCGGAGATCCACTCTATTTCCTAAATCCGAATCCGATGAAAGTTGTCTAGATCCAGTGGTAAGACTTTAAATGTGAACTTCGATTAATTTTGTTTATAAAAAACAGTTCACATCATAAGTCTTGATCTGTTATTGACTTTACAGATGTCATTTTACTTCTTGAACAGAATAACAGTCCTAAGCATGCTTTTCTCTGCCTAGTGCACTTTGTTGACTGTTGGAAAAATTCTTGATGAAAAGGTGCATTTGGATGCGATTTAGAAAGTCAAAGTCTCAATTTTTTCCGGCGCTTCGCGACGACATGAGCCATTATCTATGATCAGTGCAATTAGCTAAAAGATGGCCAAAAAGAAGTGTACAGCTTTAAGTTATGCCTGATTGTTTCTGAGTCTACTATGTCTCACCTGGTATTAAAGTGAGTAAAGCTCGAAACTTTTTGAAAAAGTAGTGAATGATGGAGTTTTCCTACTCCGATGAAAATAAAATAATGCATTTTTCTCACAATATTCTTTAACTTAACACCAATTTTCCGACTGAAAATACGGGGCGAAAGAATTAATTTTTTTTATTTATTTACATGTATTTGGAACAAAAAACGTGTTCAATACAGAATTTTTGCGGTCATTTCTGCATGGTGCGGATAGGAGCTCGTAAAGAAATAATAGTCTAGAGATTTTGAGCTCTCGCTTCTCATTTCAATGATTATCGTAATAATAATTGAACTGTTTAGGAATATGAATTTATACAACTCGATTTTGAAAAAATTAAACATATATTCATTTACATTACGTTATACACAGGATCCCGATCTGGATCCGACGATTGCAGTTTTCTAAATCCGGATACGATGAGGCAATTTTTTAAAGATCCGGATTCGATTTAGTCAAAAAAGTGGACCGTCCCATTCCTAATATACGCCAACAGAGCTTACTTTTCGCAATTTTCCCATTCGCAGGCGTATTTCAAAACGTAGACGGTCGTGGTCGTCGAAAATCCCGTCGTTACAGTTGTCGGCGCCGGCGAAATCATAGAGGTAGATGAGACCTGAAACGTCGCTTGATTTGGAATCGGCGAGGACGGCAAAATGGTGGAACATGGCAAATTTTGTGCCGAAGATGCGTAAAACGCCTGACTAGCGGGCAATACCGACGACGAACACGCGGCCGTAGTCGTCGACTGACCAGGCGGCTCGACAGACATCGGCAAGGGTGATCTGAAAAAAAGTTACATATTGATGTTACATTGAAGTCACGCCTACCCGTGGAAGTAAAGTTAATGATTATCATAGGTACATGCACATGGAGGGTAAGGTACATGCACATAGAGGGGTAAGCACTCCTGTCTGAGACTCTGGACATCCCCTGGCCCGAAAAAAATCGTCAAACGCCCCCTCTGAACTTTTTCCAAGACAGCTTTTACGAGTAAGTTGTTCAAACATCACTTTTCAGATATAACATATCGACAAAGATAGAAGCACTTTGAGAAAAACGCTTAGAAGTGAAGTTTAAAATAAAAATGTCGATAGTCGATATGTTTGAGTTTGGGTACCTGATTTCAGTT
This sequence comes from Romanomermis culicivorax, assembly GCA_963922205.1. Lineage (NCBI taxonomy): Eukaryota > Metazoa > Nematoda > Enoplea > Mermithida > Mermithidae > Romanomermis > Romanomermis culicivorax. Next base: position 810,858 of record CAWUHX010000148.1, read on the forward strand.
AGGATTTCGTTACTGACAAAAATTTTGAAAATTTGCAAAAACGTTGAGTAACCGCTGGAAATTTGATTTCTTCTAACCGAGGTCAACGAGACAAAAAGTTGATTGTTTACTTTATCACGTGTCAATAATTTTGTTTAGGAGTCATTCTACAGTGAGCTGCATATCACGTAAACTTCGTCAGGATCTGTACCTAAACTATAAAACGAATTTTTACTTGAATCCTTTTTTTGGGTATTTTCGTTTTGCGATCGGTCCGGAATTTACAGCAAGCGGCGGAATTACGGAATCTATGACTTCGTCGATAACCGTTTTAATTGAGGAATGTATGAAAGGAAGGTCACTGGCAGCCGAATCGGTGGAATTTTTACGTTTTTTTCCGCGAGATTTCGGTTCAACGGACTGAAGAAGAGAAGATTGTATCAAACAACATCAGATTCTACTGTGCAGCGGGAGATGACACCTAAAACATTACAATTTTTTGGAAAGAGGACAATTACTAGATTCCACAAAAACGCATGACCGAAAATTCTATTTTGTACTAGATGTTTTCGCACTAGATTACCATCATTTTCTGAAAAATAAGTAGTCGCATATTGAGTCGATTTACAACATGAAAATAAAAAGATGTTTTATCACTAAGTGTAAAAATCCCGATAAAAAATCTAATATTCTAGACTTACTCCCGGAAGCGGTGAGTCGACAGACGACGAGTTACTAGTTGACAATGGACTAACGTGTCCACTAGTACTATTGCTATTTGTGGCTAAATTTTCCGAGCAAATATTATTACTCGACATTTGAAGCCGTTTTCTAGCATGGTGAGCGTTTTTGATCCTCATAGGCGAGGCTACGATCAATTGACTGTTTATTCGCACGAAATCTACAGTATCACCAATCGTATCTTTAACCTGGGGCTTCATTCGCGACCTTCTTAAAGTATGAACTGTTTTTTAGCGCGACGCTAATAAAACATTATAAAAAAAAATTTTGGTCATTGTCAAAAAATAAGTTTACAATAACACTTTTCTCAATAATGCTTAATACAATCACTAATAACTTGATCACTATTGTAAAAAGAAATAAACTACTGTACGCTAATAAAATTTTTTCGTGCTAATGGAGTCAAACTGTCATTAGCGGCACTGCTAATGGGCGTGCCGCTAAAAAAAACACTGGTCATCTATATTAATTTCAGTAGCATTGCCACATTGCCACAAAAATAGAGTTCAGTTGGAGTGAGGGTAGGGAATGGGTAGCTGCAAAGATGGAATTCAATGAACAGTGAACTCTGCTCGGAAAAATGTGAAAACACTCGTAATCCATCACTGACACCCACTTGAGAAGTGTAGTTGCTTACGATTTACTTGTATTTGGGCTCTAGAAAAGTACTTTTGGACTAAATAATTTAGTCTTATTCGATTTGCGGCTTACAGGGGGATCGGCGGCAATTATATTTCCGATAAACTAAAAATCTATTAATCCGAGCAAAAAACTGGCAACCAACATCCAAAAACCAGGCTATCAATAGGAAAATTAGATCTTTTAACTACTTCTGCTGCCACTGATCAGCACTGGTGGGGATTCTATTCAGACTACCCCATAGGGAGGGGTATGAAGGGGTATTACACCTACTCAACGTCCTAAAAAATTATCACTAGTCGCCTAATTTTGAGAAAAAATGATATGTTTAGTGGACATCTAGCTACACTAACCCCGCAAATTTTCAACCTTACCCCTATCTGGGAAATCTTACCTTGGGGACCTCTGGTTCTATTCCATGAGATTAAATCAACAATTATTCGAAAGTAAAAAAATTACCAAATACGAACGACAGAACAGTCGAAAATAATAGATTTCCTGCAGAGGATCCCTAGGTCAGATTTTTCAGGTAGGGGTAAAGTTGAAAATTTGCGGGAGTAGCCTAGCTAAATGGCCACTAAACACGTCATTTTGTCCCAAAATTAATTAACCTCTCATACCCCTCCCTATGGGACAGTCTGATCTGATTAAAATGTATACACAAAATAGCTATATTAGCTTGCGCGAAAGTTTGACTTTGAATGTCATCGATTTAGACCGAAAATTCAAAAATGTTCTGAAAGAATGGGAGAATGGGAACATTTTAGCCACCATAGATCAGAGCATTTTGTATGACTGTGAAAATTTTGATCGGCTGGATAAGTACGACAAGTTTCTTCGAACATACTTTCTCAGTAGCGATTTCGGCTGCATAATGTCGTCCATCGTCGAAGAGACGATGCTGTTCGTCAAATATTCCTGGATATTTTCCTTAAATGTAATCGATATTTTACAATGTGCGAGCATAATTTTCAACAGTGAAATGGATGTTGCTGAGAATCATTAAGTAGGTCCGTTCACAATTCACACAAACAACAATTTCATTCAATGCTGAAAATTTGTCTCCAAGAATGTCTTGAACAAAATCACTTCTAAATTTTGCGGTTGACACGAGTCACGACCTTAGGGAGTGGATCTGATTTCTATTATATAGATTTTTAGTATTAGGTAGAGGTCCCAAAATCAGATTTTTCAGGTAGGGGTAAAGTTGAAAATTTGCAACGGCAATGTAGCTGAATGTCAAGTAAACACTTCACTTTGTCTCAAAATTAAACAACCAGTGATCAATTTTAGAGACCTTAGGTAGGGGTAATACCCCCTCATACCCCTCTCTATGCGGCAGTCTGGTATTGAGCTGACGTTTTATCATGACCGAAAGCCAGGATTCGTAAAACTCGGAATGTCAAGTTTTACAAAGCCATACTTCTCAACGTGAGATTAGAGATTACTACAGCAAACTAATCATTTATCGTTAGGGTATTTTTCTTCTAGAGTGTAAAAGCGGAACGCATATGCAATCACATATAGACAATAGGATCAACTGAGTGAAAATAGGTACCAGATGAGCCAGTTCCCAGCACTAGATGAAAGTCAACGTCAGTCAGGGCTAATTCAATTGAATGACTGGCTAATAGTACACAAAATTGAATATTATCTTCAACAGTTCAATGCTGTTTTTTCTGTTACGCTCTAAAAGTGTGTTGACTCTGCATCGCGTCTATTCTTTATCAGATACGTAAATCTACTGACATCCGGATTCCCACCATAATACGGTTTCGGCAACTACGAAAACGATTTAAGAACCAAAGAGCTTCCTGGCTAACTGCAGGTGTCAAATGAACAGATAGTTTGACCAGAGTGTAATGCAGTTTCTTCTGGAAAACGATAAACTCCTCATAGTTAGTAGCATCACTGTTTTTTTTGTACTCGGCCCGTTTGTACTGGTACCGACGACGGTCTAAAATTTGTTAGTACTTCATTGGTTACACTGTAATTAATATATCAAATTGAATTTTCATACCAGAAAATTGTTTGTACTGGTAAAAACAAGGCCCAAATTTTTGTTTGTACTCAAGCCAAAAAGTCTGTAAAGTACAAAAAAAATGTGAGTAGCATACATGTTAATCAGGGGAAAGTGCCATACATAATAACTCCTCGCAGAAATCGTTGACCATATGGCCGGCTATATGGTGATCCCTTTCAAGACCTGCTAATCCTATGACTAGCCATATGGTAGTCATAGAAACCCCCTATTTTAGGTCGGAAAAACCTGAAAAATGTCAATTTTTTTAATGAAAAATGGTCCTTTTTGAATTAAAAAAAACGGTCGAAACTGTCCGTTTTTTTCGACGTTTCGCGTCATAAATATATTTTGTAAGATTTTTTAAGCAAAAATAACTTTTATAAGCGTTTTCGAACTTTTTTAGCAAAAATTTGAATTTTTTTTCAAGGATCTCCCAAAAGTTTTGGGGAATCGATTATCCTCAGCCCCGAAAAAGTCGTTAGAGCCCCCAGACATCAGGACTCCGTTACATTCTTAAAAATGTAATCGTTTTATCCACTATAATACCCAAACTCATTCTGATCTATCAATCAATGCTGTATCGTAGCTGAAAGAACATGAAAAGAAATATAATCATCTAGGAAATCTCTCTACGAATGATACATGAAGTATAAATGATACCAATGGCTACACGTTACGATGTCTACCTTGGCACGGGCTAAAATATCTGCCAAGGCACGGAGGCCTAATTTTTAGAGCTAAGATGAGTAAAAAAATGCATATTGACACAAAAGCTTTATCGATAGGTCATCGAGAACTTATTACCTGCAAATTTTTGAAAGAATTAAGTATAGTATTCAACGAATAAGTTATCGAAATTTTGCAAGCAAGCCCTAGCTTCAAAACGCAGATTCCGTTTTTGTTTTCAGAATTAAGAAAACATTCCGAAAAATCAGAATCATAGGAGAAGTGAGAAGATAGAAATAGAGGAAACACACAAGACAAATAGGTTAAGCAGACAGCCCCCTAGGGAGGGGTATGAGCTGGATATTACCCCTGCCTAAAGTTCTAAAAATTGATCAGTGGGTGCCTAATTTTGAGACAAAATAAAGTGTTTAATGGACAGTTAGTTAAAGTACCCCTGCAAATTTTCAACTTTACCGTTACCTAGTGATCGACCAGAGGTCCAATTTTACCTCAGGGCGGAGCCGGATGTATAATAAAATATAGCGTTACAAATGTGGTACCTGAACTTGAACTTCATCAACATTTTATTTTCTCAACTATACAATTCATTTCCAGACGAACTGAGTTCATCATCACTATTTTCACACTGACTGCTACTGCTGTCAGCTTCATTCCTTGAGTTAATAGGAGGATAGTTGGTTGAAGAACATGGCAAGGTGAAGGAATTGACGAATTGAATTTTTCAAAAAAATGAGTCGAGTAAAAAATTTTAATCTTCGCCAAACATCAAGATAAAAAAGATAAAATATTGAAGATTACCAATTAAAACATGAGATAATTCGTTTAGGAAGATGAAATCTATTATAGATTAAGTCAGAAGTGAAGATAGACATGCTAAAAGCCTGAGCTAACGCTAAGTTATACATAATAATGATTATCAAAGTTATAATCGGCCAGAATCACCGGAAAATTTTGAGATAATGACCGTCAAAAATGTAACAAAATGCATCTTTTCTGTATCCCCATCCCCAAATTTTCTTCCTCAAATGAGGAAAGAGCCCAAAGTTTTTTCTTTTCCGAATTTTTTCCCCCCAAAAGCACGATTTGGGGAAAAAATAGTGCCTGTTACAACAATATAATAGTGAATATAGGGAAAAAGCAAATTGAATGTATAATTTAACGTTAAATTTGAACGAATTCATAGTTTTTGACTAGACATTTCAAAGTCTTAAAATAAGAAAAATAATTGATTTTAAAAGTCCAGAATCAGTGGCTGGTACATTATAGAAGAGTATATGTGATCATGAATAAAAAAACATGACAAAATTCTGCACCAGTGCAGAAATCACAAAAAAAAGTCTGCACGAAGCCTTAAAACTCTGAACTGTGCAGAAAAAAACACTGCAGTAAAACAAATATGTGATTAATCATTTATTATATCAGAATGAACCTGATAAAAACCTTCGGCCTCCGGCCACTTTTGAGAGTACCTCCGGTCCGGAGGCCAGAGGTCAGAAAATAGGCCGGATTTGCCGGTCGATCACTACCCCTACCTGAAAAATCTGACTTTGGGGACCTCTGACATTAAGTATTGTGAAATTGTAGAAAGAGAATAATTCAGAGCCAGGAAATTGAAAACGAACATATAGGGAATGGAAATGATACGAGAAAACTAGTTCAAATTTTGAAGTCATTACTTGCGATTTTTCCAGATTTTCTTTTACCCTTTCCATGCTCGGGTCCGGAGAATAACAAGATCCATTTTGGCTGTCGTCTCGGCTATTTTCCGTGCTAGAGTCGATGGTCGGTTGACCATTGCCGTTATTTTTACTATGATCGGTTGCCGGAGGAGCGGACGCGCTGGTCGAAGCTGGAGGCGATACAAATGACGACAGAACAGGCGGCGAATCGACTTTACCGCTGTTCGGACTAACAAAAATTTTGTTTTGTTGAGGCGGCGTCGGTTTCACGATGCCGTTAGGTAGCGACGATAAAGGCGGCGATTTACACGGTGAATCACCCAAAGAATTTTGGCCGTTGAGGACGGGCATACCAGAATCACCGGTTGGCGAAAACGGCTGATCGTTGCGCGAAAGGACGGGTCTGGCCTCACTAGACCTGTTAAAACCAGCATAAATTGTGTTGCATGGAAAATTTTAAGCTCATCATCATAGCGTACACAGTATTATGAACTATGATAGTGAAAATTCGAACATGACCAGCACTCAATATTATCTAAATGAATCAATAAAATATATTAGTTAGTTAACTCTATAAATGATAATCATAGGTGGGAAGATTTTGGAGTAACCGCTTTTAAAATAAAACGTGTTCAAGTTTGCGTGATTTGATTTTTAACGTTAAAGAATTGCCAAAGCATGCGTGGAAAATGTGCTGGAAAATGAGCAAGAAAATTGAAAGACAGCCGCTATACGAACACATTACTTCCAGCATAATTACTTTATACGAAAACAGCGAAATTTGTACGAATCACGAGATTCAAATTTAGCTAAAAAAGGTCATCGATTTGACCTTAGGGTAATAAACCAAAAAATGGACCTCTGGTTGATGAAATTAAAATTGAAATCTATTGAAATATTTGATTATTTTTGATTTTCCAGCACAATAATAACATTATCTTGACAATTATATAAAATTGGTCATTAATTGAGTGGAATGAATAATGACCGAGTGAACAGACATTGAAGATGAGCATTCGTGCGAAAAGTAATGTTCATAATACATACTATACACTTTGAGAGAATAAAAGGATTTTCGAACAAAAAGGCCCATAAATATATTTTTGATTGAAAAGTACATATGTAACTTTCCAGAAAATTCCTAAAAACAAAAGCTTCAAGGAATAGAACAAGAAGGTACTAATAAACAGCTGAAACACTTGTGAAAAAATTAAAAGCAGGAAACAAGTGATAAAGAACACTAGAATTAACAATTCACGAGTTTCTGAGGCAGGAAAATTTGACTCACGATTTTGCTTCTTCGTTGTTCGTGTTATCGTTTCGTCTCTCCGACAATAAACTAATCAGTTTCGAATTCAATGAATTGTGCGTCGGTGTTGGTGCTTTTCGTTCCAGAATTTGTTGCGTCAACGGATGTTGCATAGTGACGGAATTTGCGTTATTGATCGAACAATTGCTATTTTGATTTTGCGAATCTTGATCATCGTGATTTGTATTTATATCCGACGAAATCTGCTTCACATTTGTCGAAGAGGGCGTAAACCTTATACCGTTGATTTGCATTATCGGAGATTTACTATCGTGGCACGTACTGTTTAGCTGTTTTAGGTGACACGCTGGGAATGTAAGCCTTTGAAAAGATGAAAAAAATCAAATAATATAGCGGAAGATTGGTCAAATCAGCTTGACAAAGGTCCCTCATATTTCAGTCTATAGAGAGGGGTACGAGGGAGCATTAACCTACCCAAGGTTCAAACAACCTATTCATGGGTGGCAAATGGTTTTGTTACCTACAAGCTTTGACCTTTATCCTTGTTTGAAAATCTGACGTCGGAGACATCTGGGGCCGGTTTCTTACTCATTTTTTTAACTAACATCTAGCTTGTATACGATCCGGTTTTCTTACATGCTAGAAACGTTAAGAAAGGTTAGAGATAGACGGTTCTTAGTTAATGTGACCATATTGGATTTTTGAGTGAAATCAAGTTTTCAAGTAACTGAGAAACCGGACCCTGGTAAACAGAAAACTGTAACGAAGGAAAAATAAGATGAACTTACTACCAGAGGTAGAGAGAAGTGAAGTTGATAGCTCAAGTGCGTATGTACCTTATTAGATTGGCGAATGTGTTGACGGAGACGGGCATGCGACCGTTGATACCGTTGATGGACTGGGCAATATCTTGAACGTAAGCCGCATACAGAGCTGCACGGGTTACTGTAGAAGTTGGATCCGCAGAACAATTCTGTTTTAACCTACGTAAAGGAATTTCAAGTGCGAGCGCAAATCTGGCGGAAGATGACAGGTAGAGAAAAGTCATTCTGCCACGAAGTGTTTGATATTAAGAAACTTGTGAAGATTACAACAATACGTATGAAAATGTGTGTGTAATATGGGGTTAGGAACTTTGCATACCACTCGGGGTTTCGTTCAGATTGATAGTTTCATACCTACCAATCGTTTTTATCGTTTTTGAGCTATTCCAATTTAGTCGGATTCACAGCTCCAAAACATTGCATCAAATAATGAAACTAATGAAAAGCTTTATTACAATGAAAATAAATTACCAAGGATCACTGGGAATCACGAATCCCAATTCTTTGGCACTAAGCAGTGGGCTATGGGCATAATGGATGTATGATTCAAATCAGTACCGTACCCAGGATTCGTCCAAGGAGGGGGCGGATTTTCAAAAAATTTTTAAAAATATAATTTTACGTAGCGTACTAAAATGAGTATTAAGAACAAATGAGTTTCGTCAAAAGATTCATTCAAAAATATCGAACAAAATACCAAATTCAAATCAGAAAATCAATTTGAAGTCCTAAAATTTAACCAAATGAAGAATTTTATACAGATATATATATATATATATATATATATATATATACAGGGCCGTGCGCAGGATTTTTTCATGGGGGGGGGGCGGACTAGATTTTTTCACTGAATAGCCCCAGAAAATGTTGATCTTACGCGGATATACTGTGTGCATCACCGTTTTTTTTCCTCTAAGATTTTTTTCACATGAGAACCGGACCCAAAATGTTTTTCCTCATTTTCCAAAAATTTTCCACATTTTTAAAAACGCTTATAATGTGGCTAAGGATCCTTTTTTATGCATTTTAGGAGCATACCCAAGCATTTTGTTGTATTTGTAGTCAGAAACCTGCAAAAATGAGGAAAAAAATTGAGAAAATTCTGGTTATGTTAGTCAAAATGAGCTCATGAAAAATATATTGGTGTTCTATAGAATGGCCGGAAAAATTTTTTGATTTTCACTTTCTAAAACGCTGGAAAATGAACTTTCATAACGTTGGGAAATAAATTAAAATCATACTGATGAAGCGTAACTTGCCTCCCATTCCGGCGCGTAGCGCCGGAAAAATTTTCGGGTTTTTGTATTCTAAAACGCTGAAAAATAAATCTCTCCATCAGATAATTCGTGAACAAATGTTTTGAAATCGCGTTCTAGAGTAATGTCTTCAATTTCCACCTTCAATAAACGCAAAAGTTTGGATTGCAAACGTTAAAAAAATTCCAATCATCGAGAGAAAAAATTGAGACTTGATGAAAAATCTCTATTTTCGGCGACATAATTGACTGTAAACGATTAGAAAATGAAACGAGCTAACTTGATTGATAGAAACTGTTGATCATTAGTTAGTAAGTCGAAGTAGATATGCTAACGGCCGCGCCTGATAGAATATAGTTATAATTGTACCCATGACCGGCGCGAAGCGCCGGAAAATTTTGAGATTTTGACCTTTAAAGTCAACCAAAACGCATGTTTTCGGTTTAGAGTTACTGCCTAAATGAGGGGGGGGCGGCCGCCCCCCGCCCCCCCCCCTTGCGCACGGCCATAGCAAATAATGTGTAAGAATTTTTAGCAATCAGTATCTGTATACATATATTACATAAGTACGTATTCAGTAAAAAAATTTTCACTGCCCCCTGCCTCCTGGGTACGGCCCTGATCCAAATCAAGGGAAAACTAGGTATATTATTTCAATTATATCCCGATAACCACTTGCAAACTCTGAATTTTTTGGTAGCGAAAAAGTGCAGGTTGTTATTTGTATATACTTGGGGAATGGGGGGGGGGTAACATTTCCCCAAAAAATTCAACCGTATGAACAGTTGCCAACGATCTTCACCCCAACCTGATTTGTCGACTGCTACCTCTCCAGCCGACATGAAATATAAGAAAAATATCAATTTCTGGTCGAAAATGACTATTAAGGAACCAAAATCGGCCAGAGCGAAAATTTTTCGGTGCCAGGCGTCGTAATAAAGCAAAAAAGCATTGATTACGGGCGTGTTCTCTCAATTTTTGGACCGAAAATAATTTTTTTAGCACCTATCTCCCAAACCATTGGAAAGTCGGCTAATCACTCGCTTATATGATTCTATTCTCGATTCAAGTATGCATTTTACAAAAAATATTGGACAGACTACAAATTGGGTTGACTGAATTGATCGACTATTAAAACTGTGCGCTTTCGTTGACAATTAATAAACAATACTAGGAGCAGATTAGAATTTTCATTTCTAAACAACTCAGGACATGAGAACCAAGTGTATTTCTCTTTTTGATTGGAAACGTGAAAACATCGGGGTAATTTCATGAAATCTTAATTTATCAACTATGTACCCATGTAGTCATATCCTGTAATGCTTACCAATTCCTCGCCCACGTCTCAGCCTGTTCGTCCTGTTGTACAATAAGTGACGGACCCTTGCACTGTTCAGCCGTGTCTTCAACCGTTTTATTTTTTGGTTTTCTGGTCGTCGACGCCGGAGATTGTATTTCTACGTTGATCGAAAGTTGTTGAGATAAAGACGACTTTTGAGGAGTATCTTTTTTCCGACCGGCTACTGCTGTTGTCAAAAGCGTCGCTTGACCCGCTTGATAACCCGGGAAGATGGTGTTGGGCGCCGATTTTGCCATCAAATTGCGAATTTCTGGGGCGCCTCAATATGTACGCATTTGTGGATTATTTTTTCTGATAGCACGATATGCAGTCTTAGAAACAATAAGCTTACATTATTGGCTCCAAGAAATTTACATCGATGGAAAAATTGAGAGTTTAGAAAAAAAATCATACAAAAGAATATATTCGCCAATTGATTCGACCTTCTGACTAAGATAAAGTCAAAAGATCGTCTTGTCCGATTTTCGATCACATTCAAAGTTCATCAATGTAGTAAGACTTACTTGCGCGACTACCCGCGTATGTGTGAATAGCATTCCTGAGTCCCGTGTTGGTTGGAAAAGAGCCTGAATTGACGGGGATTTGCGGTGGTGGTTGCAACGGCGGTCGCCAATTTGGGGGAGCCATTGTACATGCTGACGCCGGCGGATGGTGTAGCGAGCCTGACGGCAACGGTAATATAGTTTTGTTCGCGCTATTTTGCAAACGGGGTGCACCATACTCGACAACTTTCATTCCGTTCAAACCATTTTGACCGAAAGATACCGTTTCCACAGTTGCCATGTAAACTAACGAATCTAGAACGAATGAAAATTTATATACAAGTCAGTATCACAGATTAGTTTTTACGATCATCTAACCGAAATCAAAATCATAACTCGTTGAATCATTGAGAACTAATGTGGAAGAAAAATATTGATCAATGCAGTTTGATTTAAAGATCTGAATCTCAAGCAGGCACACATTTTTGAAGAAAACGGCATAATTTACTAATCTCTCAAGTTCAACATCTTTTTAATTTAGTTTAGTATAAAAAGTGAGAAATTACATATACAGATGACACACTTACATAAAGCCAAGAAAGCAATTAAGTTCAAATCAGGATTTCGCATTCCTCATACTTTTAAACTATGAGATGATTATGTCTACTGAACATTAAACCCTGAAAATGAAGTTTACCAATAAGTTTAGGCTCCATAGATAATTTCTGACTGATTTCTGAACCGATTTCCGTCATACTGTACAAACATTCCAGCATATGGATACAAATCATGACGTCTTTCAGAGTCATCAGCGCATGTATCCTGTCCAGGAAAGAACGGTCGAAATAATTCAGCAAGTGACACTGATTATTCTTTCTGGAGCATAATCCGCCGAATGTCTCTAATGCTGAAAAAATCGAACGTTGGTTCACACAGAAGTGGATGTCTACAGAAATGAAAACAATGATATAGTGGAGAGAGAATAAAAAAATAGAACTGGTGCTTTTCCGTGTGCATACTTCCTAACCTCGTATTAAATGGAATTTATCATCAGAATTTAATGCTCGATCCAGTGCATTTAATAAACTAGCAATAAAATGTGCTTCTTGTTGTTCAAGATCGATCTGAATAGGAAAAAATATGTTATTAGACAAGATCGCAATGTAAGAAACATCAATACAAAATTTTTACATCAGTAGCTAAATTCGATAGCAAGTCCCATGCCAGAGCATCAATTTCCCCGTTTTGGCAATTGATTGAAATTAATAAGAATCTGAAAGCCAAAACGATGAAAAGATCAAAAAATTAGTAGTTATTCAAATGAAAACCTCAATAAAGCTTTATTTGAAGCCAATGTTGTTTTAAAATCCGACTCAAATGAAAAGTTTCGCAACGTAGTAGCAATCTAAAAAAATAATGATTTCAAAATAATACAGCGTTGCTCGTATACGCAACGGAGCTATGAGGTCTAGGGATCAAAGGCAAATTTTTTACGAGTGGGGTCATCGCCAGCCTAACATTTTATGTAAGCTCATCTAATTAAGAACTCGATTTTTTCGCTTAAAGAATCAAAAAATGGTTCACAAGATAGTAATTCTTGTCTAAAAACTATATAGGGCGCGAGTCGCCAGAAAAATTGACATTTCCCAATTTGTTTCATCTAAAATAATGAGATTCCCATGGCTTGACTATTTCAGCCGTATGAATAGCAAATTTTTACGGTCAACATAGGGCTGACGATTTATGGGTCGAATGTCATTGCTCAATTTCGCAGACTAATCGCTTTGGCAAAAATTATTATAGTTTTTAAAGCTGCGCATATAAGAAAACTGTGTCAACCCTGCAAACAGAAAATTCTTGAACAATCAGCGCTGACTATTCTTCTCTGATTAATAGGTACAGATTGATAAAAAAATTACCATTAAAACTTTGTTTTTAGCCAATTTTTTTGCTCCAAAATCCAAATCGGACAAGTTGAAAAACTGCGAAAATTTGGTTTCGGAGGAGTTCATCCACCTGATATTGGTATAATCACTGTCCAAATAGTCAGACAAGTCCGTTTGCGAAACGATGCTAATATTTTCGTGCCAAAATTCAAGTACGTCAAATTTAAAATTCGATTTCCAATTTGACAAATATAACGATTTGTAAGAATCGTCACCTAAAAACGGAGAATAACACTATAAAATTACCTACAAGATAAAATCATAAGGGAATAGCGCTCGTCACTATATAATTAGGCAAATTCAGAAATAAAGATTCTGGAGATGTTTTCAACGCTTAAAACATTGAAGTCTTCCAGCGCTTCGAGGTTACATTCCAGCATAATTATTACTACACATCTAAATAACTGATTCTAAAACAAGATAAACCTGATTATTCTTCTTTGGACAAGAGCTTGAAATTTTTAGGAAAGATGGCAAAAAATCGGTGAAATGATCGCTTTGAAAGTTCTTCTATATCCACATAATAAGCAAACAAATTACAGACAATCATTTCAAATTTAATCCAGTTAAATATGATTTTAATGAGAAGCAAAGAGACATGGCGATTTTATAAGTACATCCGGTATGCGAGTTCGAGTATTCGTTGCATCCCTAAGTAACTATGAATTTTTGAGTGAAAAGCACGTTTTGAACAAATTTTGCACCACAGGAGAAAATCTGGCCTCTATGACGTTTGCGAAAAAACAGTGATAGGAGTACCTACTTACCTTCTTGAAAAAATCCGACGTGAGCAAGGAGCAGGTCAATTAACGCTGGAAATTCTCTGTAAACGGCGGTCTTATAAGTCGTACTAGCCGAAGATGACATGGCAAGACAAACATTTAGAGCGAAATTGACCTCATTGGGCAGGCCGGACTGTAGACTGCGAACTAATTTAACGTATGGAGTGTGTTCAGTGATTTGATATGCCGAATATATATCAGAAGCTCGATTGGGATCATCTGAAAGAATCAAAACAAAAATCGCGACAGTGAATGCAGTAAATTGAGGTACAGAAAAGTTAAAAACCTTCATGAGAAAAAATATTTAAAATTGAAAATGATTCAAGCAATTTTACTGCGTCATGATTTCGTGTAAAGTGGCTTTCATTTAAGGCACGGAGAAAATGATATTCGAATAATAGACGGAAAGTATTACTGGAATAAAAAGCTAGGTAGAAAAATGAGTTGATAGTTTGATTGAAAAATTTAGCTTTTAAAAATTGAAAAACTTACGAGATCAAAGTCAGAAAAATAAGAGTTTCAATATTTCTAATCATATATATATTTTGTTTCAACTTAATTGCCATAAATTTAACTAAGCATGTTCTTTGTGAATAATCCAGTTTTTAAGATCTTTAAAATGAAGATCGGAAAACAATCTACAAATTTGCCAAAAATAGCTCTAGTTTGACATCCGTTGAGATGATAGCTTTGTCGAATATAAACATACGAATATCAAATGGTAATGATCGAAAATGTACACCTAAACGCAAAACTGTATGATTTTACAAAAGGAATGAATCAAACTAGATAACTGATGCTCTTGATTAACCTTAACGACAATGAAAATCGACAGCCAACACACTTCAGGAAATGGAATATGACGCACTAGCAGATACAATCAAAAATGTTATACTTGATTTCTTGTTAGCGGCAATCATCGGAGATCCAGTAGTAGAAGTTAAAGATAGCAAAGAATTCCTGCTCCGACTTGAGCGCACAAACCCGACACTATCGACAATTTCGTCATGATCTTCGCCGAAATTTTTCATTTGGTAGAATCGAGCAAGGTAGCTGGAAGAGGAGAAAGGATTGCTCAAGAACCGAAAAAATAAAAGAATAATACTAATAATATTTCTTGATCAATTTGAACGTCTCTCCTGGGAGGACAGAATCATTGAGAATGACCCAATTTGAGCTGGTGTCGACATATATGATTTTCTCAGACTTCATATTTTTCTAACCGCGCCTTTCTACAATGCTCAAATTGGATTGGTCAATTGATTTTTCTCACCAACAAACCATTTAAAATGAAACAGTTGAATAACGACAAATTCACAATAGATATCATATTCTAAACATTTCAATGGCTGTTTTAACTTTTATGAATGAAAATATGACTCTTGTTATAGCTCTAACCAGACTGAAAATTACCGTAAAAAGAGCATCTTGACCGCGTGTTCGATTCCACAACACTGCAATGGTAAGTTTAAAAATTCGACGACTTCCCGCCATTTTTCGTGAACGGTAACCTAAAATGAACGAATATAAAATTCGTTAACGTTCGTTCAAGGAAACACTGAGTTGAAAGAATCTAATAATCAATAGTCTGAAGATGTGGCAAATAAAATCAGTGGTATTTCTTTTTTTCGTAATTCAAATCTCATTGATAAAGTTTTAATTAAAAATTTCAAGATCGCAATAAAAAGCTTTATCAAAGTGGAGGGGCAAATTTTGTCTGAAACTGAAAGTTACTGTAATTTCGATCATGTGAGAAAAAACTCGTTAAATCAGGAATTTAGATTTGCGAGTGGCAGACCGAAGCAATGTGCGACAATAATTAAGGTGTTCTCGACAATCAATTAGAGCTCAAAAAATCATTTTTTAGAAATCAAATATTTTTGGTAAATTCAAGGAGCAAAAGAAATTAATCTGGCGGTCAGTAAGTATTTTGGATTGACCCAGCACTGGTGAATGACAAGTTTGAATAAAAATTTTAATCAATACAGAGAGTACATATCCTCACTTTACTGAGGCCCCCTAAAGAGGCCACTTTGCTGTACAATCGAAATAGATCTACACGAGCTCCATTAATCCTCGCCGGTCTAAGTTGACAATTGCTGAAAAGAGGCGTCGGGATGACGGATAACAGAGGTAATAAATCATAGAAAAAAAGAAAATGTCACACAGAATAAATCTGGACCAACTGCTTACTATTTGCGCTTGTAAAAAAGTTCCAATTCGTTCATAAATATTTGGCGTTTTTTATTTTCCTCTTCGTCAGAATTTTTATCCATAGCAGCAAAGAGTATAATAATTGGTCACATCAACTTAAGTGTTGTAAACGCCGATATTCACAATAGTGTGTGCCTGCAAAAGCGGAATCGATCAATGGGATGCAAAAAAGTCATTCGAATCATTGATGATATTTTACAGCTTCCTGCTCAAAGTCAGTGAACATACGAAAAACAGAAATATTATATACATGAAATGCGATTTTTACGGGTTACAGAAAATAGTAACGAGCGAATGTGCGCGACAAGATCGACTGTCCCAGTAAGTCGTCGACGGTTCGACCAAGTCGGCCATCGCAGTAAGTGGATGATCTTAGTAAGTCGACCACACCAGTGGGTGGACTATTCCAGAATGTCCACCGCACTACAATTTAGCATGTCTTTTTCACATGAGCCTAAGATTAAACCTAAGCCAAAGCCCTCAAAGCAATCTGATCTCGCAAATTTGAATCGTTAAACTGTCGTTTAACTTGGCTTAGTCTGGTTCTAATTGATTCTATCAATGTAGTCAACTTACTGGGACAGACGACCTACTGGTAATGTATATCGTTAAAAATAGACATGCACGGCAAGAATTTTCCAGGGGGAGGGTCCATGGACTTTTTCCCCTGGGGGGTAGGGGGGTGGGTGAGCAAAAAAGCAAAAAAAAGTTCTACAAGCCTGTTTTTCAAACAAAATATGCACAAAAATCATCAAAAAAGCTGTCTTGGAAAAAGTTCAGGGGGGTGTTTGACGATTTTTTTGGTCAGGGGGTGGCCAGGGTCTCAGGTATGGTGTTTTACCCCCCTACCCCCTATGTGGATGTATGGTTAAAAAATTATCCTCGTATCATTGGTCAACCTACTGAGATGGTCGACCTTCTGGAATGGTTGACTTAGGGGGATGGTCGACCTACAAGAATGATACCATAGTAGCAAATCAATTTTGATAGTCAGCCAATAGTGTAGTCACGATTTCCGGGAATAATTTCGTAAGTGTAAATGATTCTCCATGAGACTAACTGATACTACTGTAATTTACTCAGGAGATCACGATTCTTTGACCAATTCTTGGTATAATAAAGTCGGACTCCGAAAACAGATTTGCAATTCAACAGATTTAAGAATGGGAAATTTTCAATCGTTGATCATTTCACACAATGATATACAACAGTCAGCGAGCAAGCGACCAACTTTTATCGAAAAGAGGGTGACTTTGCCGACGTAAATAATAGCGTAGGCGCCCTCTACTACAAACTACAACTCGGGAGATAGGCAGCTCCAGATCTTATGAATGAACGCGTATGAATGAGACACGGAGCAGGCAAATTTGAAAGCCCATATATACACACTTACGCACACACATAACATACAGCACGTTACTTTACTATAACGTATACTACACAACTCTACTATAATGCCTCCGTATCAACGTGCGTATATTAGGGTTTAGGTGCACTGGTCTTTTATTATCACTACGTTCTATAAGAAAGTTCCGCGCCTAAATTCTAACGATTTTCCGAAATTCGAAACTGTGCAGCTAACGAGCTACATTACCTTGAACTCAAATCGTGAGACGATATTTACAACTAGTATAATCAGAAAAATCACTTTACACCAATCGAAAACGAAGAACAAACTTGCCGGCCTGAAGCCAGTGTACAGTTCTTCATACTAAAACGATGAGAAATTCAAACTTGAAGCGAAAAAATTTACGAGGCTATCCCGGAGATGTCCGGCGCGGTCGAGGCGCCGGCGCATCACCCCTCAACTCCTAGCGTTATAAATAAAGGAAAAGGCGAGCATTGACGCCGCTGCTCGACTGAGCTGACTGGCCTAGGTTTTCGTCGTATTATTTCCTATATGTAACGTATACACGCCACATGCGTACATACACACACGCTGTAACATAGGAGACAAAATGTATAAGACCCACATAGTAGTAGGCATAAAATAGAAATCGAACTGAAACCAGCAGTTGGATGGATGGATGGATGGAAAATTTTTCCAACGAGCGAGCGAAATAATAAAAAGTACCCGTTGTGCGCAAATGTGTATGTTGTTCATAGCGCTTGCCTTCACCGATGTACGAACTATAGCGCCCGAACTGCATGGCAGTGTATGTCGATATAGGAAGGCAGGTACCCTCTTTTGCACACACTGGTATATAGAGAAAAGGCAGGCCGAGCGCTGAAAAATTTCTAGTTCCAATAGCAGCAAGGATAAGAGAGAAGAACGACATCATACGAAGGGGCTGTTTTAAGGACCTCTGTCGACGACGAAAGAAGGATCGGGCAGAGAAAAACCGCGCTCGCTGGCTTCGCGACTGCTAGACTTGTAAAATGTACGCACATTAAACGTTCTGGTGATGACAGTGAAATTTCGGTCAGCGTTATTTATAGATCGGGCGGCTGCTGAACGCCCGCGAATGTAAATATTTAAAACTTGGCGCGCAATAGAAACAAAATTGCTGAACTTTGAATTTTTGAGTCATCGATTACAGTAAACATGTTGGACAAAATCGATATTTATTGAGTAACTACAATCTTGCCTTCTTATTTGCGAATTTTCCATCAATAGCAAAGTTCTCTCCAGCCTGATGCTCACGAATCATCAGTTCAGCAAGTTCTGTTTCATATTTAGATTATTTGGGTATGATCACAAATTTTCTGCCCGATATGAAACGTGGTTTAGCGGAAAATTATGGAAATAAATATGAAATAGTCCTTGCTTTTCACTATTATTATTCACAAGCATTTTTAAGAAGAGCAGACTATAAATGAATTTTAAAGCTCGTACTCGTAAAAGTGTATTCATATGACTGGACTGGTACTCGTTGCAAATCTACCCTACTACATTTCGTGAGAACGAAACTTCTTTGAAAGAGCTTCAAAAATGGGTAAGCGATAATAAATCATTTATTTCTGGCTAGCACGACTGAAGCTGAGTTATTACAACGGTGGAGGAAAAAATTAATTAAACATTGAATTCAAACTTCCCGAGACAAGTAAAAATTATCATTTTTGACATTTTTAGACGCCATCCAATTGATTTTCTACAATTTCAATGCATTATTGCAAATCTTCGTCATTTTTCGATCCACAAGAATTTTATAGTGAACAGATGATAGGAATTTTGTATGATGAAATATCAGTTGCAAGCTCGAATTCAGAGGAAAATGTAAAAATGAATTTTTAAAGCACAACAACTTGGATATCGATCGAGATGTCGCCGAGAACCGTACATACCTCCTTTTTTGATAGTTATAGGTGATTGAAGTTTGGTTGTCTCAATCAGATTTCATCTGCAGCCCACGGTTGATCATGGGCCACTAATGCGAAACAAACGACGAATCTTAGCATTGGCATCTCGTCCTTTTTGAAATTGAACAGATCGAAATTTCGGGTGACTATGGAGGAACTTGATCATCATGAATTTTGTACAACGCCAGAAAATTCTTCAATAGAAAATATCTGAATCATAGAAAACTAGCTCGACTAAAAATGCGGGTTCAATAATCCGCCCCCTTGAAGATTAGCTTCCGGCTCCAAAAGTTGATGCAACATTTGATGAGAAATTTTCCCCGAAAAATTTGTTTTCGTGACTTAAGATTTTTTGTGCATCCGATTACCGAAAAATTAAGTTTTTCAACAATCAGTTTAGGGATTTTGAATCTCTTCAATGGTAGAAGCTAAATATAATTTATGGAAACTTCAAATTTCTATCAAGCTATAGAATTAGTCTATCTTAAAGCAGCCTAAAAATCATGTTTTGCTTATTAGCCAAATCTACAGTAAAACTTGTATAAAAATGATAAATTTGTATCGAAAAAGCAATGGTTTATGGGATGACAGATTGATAGTAGAACAGAAACTGGTAAAATGTTTTAAATCTTCAAATATTCACTGCAAGTTTCATATCACGAAGGGGTTGTACAAGGTTTTACAAACGGTATTACGCAGCTCAAGAAGAGCTGTCGATTGTTGGTTAGTTACAGATAAACTTATTCTGATAGGGCCCACTCATGCAATCCTAACTGCAAACATGAGTCACTCTAGAAAAGTCATCACTGTTACGTTAAGTCCCATAAGCTGAATCGACACTGACTATAAAATATGATAGCTGAATCAACACAATGGCTGAAATGGCGTGCAGCTCACGTCGCACTTCTGTGGTAATCGGCGGCGTATGTTGTATGTACGGCGAATTTCTAAATGTCATCCATCACCGTCGTACAATTTTTATGGTCCGGTCATACCTGTAAGACCTCCGGTCGATTGGGGGAAGGTAAAACCCGAATTTGTGGGATAGGCTTACCCATTTCGCCAAAACAGCTGTTTTTTTGCCCAATTTTTTCGAGTAGGGTTGGAGGGTCCCAAAATTTGGGTGATCCGATCGAGTTGGGGAGGAGGATCACTCCTCAATCTCCCCCAACCACTGTGTCCGGTCGAGCGTGGCCGAACGTTTGTGGTGCAGCGAATCCCTGACGGATGCCTATATGCTGACGCATCGCGCCCGGAGAACACTATTGCCTTTTTCGGCGCGGTTCCCGAGTGGTGCCAGTTGAAATTCTGGAATTTCGCCTGATCGAGTGCACTTCTCCGTTACATTTCTCGAATATGTAAAATGTATCCATAGAAAATAAATAGCTATGTCGACGGGCCATTTATACTTGTCTTTTTCGACGGAACGGAGCGGAATGCAATCGAGGGAACGTAAGCGAAGGGAACGGAAGTTTCCGTTCGGTTCGTTTTTTTCCGCAAAATTGCAGTCGTCTCTTCCGACCGAAAGTGTATTTTCAGGCTGAACGTTTCAAGCTGTTGATGATCTGTTCCGTTCCGTCGGAAATGGCAAATATAAATGCCTTTAAAGGGCCATTGATGCTTGCCTTTTTTATAATCTTGTTTGCTAGTTGTCTACAGTAATCTTTTTTTCAAGATTCTTCGCTTATACATTTCTTCAGTATTCACACATAGATTTGCTACAGTACGACCATTATTGCTATACGGTAATGTGCCGACAGTGGTTTTGCATGGATCAAAATGACAATAATTTAATGCAATCATAATATGCATATTCTTCTCAAGAAATGCGACGCTTATCAACACAGTATCGATAAAATTTAATTTACTTTTGAATAGTTTTTGGATTACAGTTAATAATTTGTTGGTCTCTAAGATACACTTTCTGAGAGGTTCGACTTTTGCCATGATCAGTAGAAAAATATGCATGCTTCAAAATGAGAAATGCTACGCGGTTTGATTGACAGAATGCCACTGTAACATTCATTTAGACATCCAAATTTGTGTACGTACAGAATGCCAAAGTTTGAAAATTTGCTATTAATTATCGATTTTTAGTGATTCTGCATGGCCTTATATAACTCAGCTCAAGAAATACGTTATTCTATAGATAAATATTCGTTTTACTCCGGAGATACTGAACCCTCGTCTAAACACTATTCTTCAGTCATGCCTTTTTTGTTTAGAGTAGCAAAAAATAAGATGAAAAAAGCAAAAAATCCTGATCATGTGCAACCTTCCCATTGGATGCCCCAGAATGCTATTTTTTTATTGGATGAGCCATGGTTGTATCACGGTTTTTCTTAAATACTTGTAAATAGTGAAACTCAATTAATATTCTATATTTTTACAACTTATGCTCGAGAATTTGTCTTTGACTCTAATCAATAAATTTTTTCTTCATGATACAGCGTCCTCGATAATGATTTTTTACAGTCATTCCAAAATTATCGAAATTGATTTCCTGATTTCTAGTTAAGCTACGTTTGCTGAAACTTCACCCGCTCATCATTTCAAGATGAATGGAGTATAATTTTTGTCATTTTCTAGTTTTAAACATTTTATGAAAAATAGAAAATAGCTCTTCTGACCATGGCCTATTTTCGAAACGATTGCAAGGAGTATGTTTAAATAAAGAAACAATGATTTTGCATATTAACTACTACCATCACTACAACCACCGCTGGTACTATTACTACTATTACTACCACTACTACTCACGCTACTGCTACTATACTCAGATCAATTTTGAAATGATCGATGCAGGTGTAGCAGGCAAACTTTTATTCAAAATTATGGAAGGCTCATTGTCTCTATTCAATAATTTTCTCCTTTGTGATACAGATTCTTAGATAATAACTCTGTTCAAACATTTCAAGATAACTGAAATTCATTTCCTGATCTCTAATAAAGCTGCAATTGCCGAAACTTCGATCGCTGCATCAATTACTTCAGCACGAAGTATAGTACTACTACTCTTTTAAATTTTACTTTCTAATAAATTAATGACAGTAAAAATAATAATAATAATAATATATATGCCATGTACAACAGTTCAAACATTTATCTCTCAGTTGATTTCGCTCTTAGGAATTTTCATGCAAACGGAATAGATTAGATGGGTCGACCGACCAGACGAGCGTCGAACAGCTGTGAAAAGACACCTACCGAAACTTCCGTTCGACTTGACATAACAGCCGCTATATTTGGTCGAAAAATTGTCGTTTAGATCCAAACGTTTCACTCTTCTACTGATCGACGCATCACTGCGTACTGGCTGTAAATTTCAGAACGAAAGATAAGTAAAGGTTGCGATCAGAATGCATTTGCAAATGCCATATTCTATACTGGAAATGAAGCATGTGGATAGACTATAGTTCGTTTATTTTAAAGTGAGATTCGAAATGTAGAGAAATGTTGTTCAGATGGAAAACTTGAAGTGCACGAGGACATCTTTTTTCGAAAGTTGTGGGTCTATGTGCTTCTGTCAATTTGGGAAGAAAGTGTCCTGGAACTTAGGCCGTTTGTTCTCTGCCTAAACATAGATGTCTCATTTAACATTGAGCATTAGCTGAAGCAAAAATATCGCTGAAGTTATGTAATTCATCATGAAAACGCGAGAAAATTTGATATTCACTATTTGAAAGGTCAGTACTTGATTCAATGCACACATTTGACGGAGCTCCGAGGTCTTGGTGAAATTGCCTTGGAACGCTAAAGATCATTGAAAAAAATTCTTTTTCGTCTAAGAAGTCCGATGGTTCAAAAAATAGTAATTGTCAACCATAGAAATATGTATTTATGGCGCAAAACGAGACATTTCTGTGTAAAAATGACCCCT
This sequence comes from Romanomermis culicivorax, assembly GCA_963922205.1. Classification (NCBI taxonomy): domain Eukaryota; kingdom Metazoa; phylum Nematoda; class Enoplea; order Mermithida; family Mermithidae; genus Romanomermis; species Romanomermis culicivorax. The sequence goes on from CAWUHX010000148.1 coordinate 833,920, forward strand.
AGCTACCACAAATTGCTATTTTTCAGCTTTTTTATTTAAATGGATGGGTTCCTATGTCGAGCCCTTTTCTGTAACATGATTGGCAAAGCTTGGGACGTTCACTATATCGTTAGCCATCGTAAGAGCACTGTGTAAATTATTTCGACGTGACGCCAATTTTCGTTATTTTCGGACTTACAAGTATTTTTATGAAAAACAGACTAAAATCGATTATAATGAAGTTTCAAGCAAGCCAGTTTCTATCTCATATTTGCTTCTATCAATGTGAGAATGTAAAGTTTGCCCCAGGACAGATCCACTTGAAACATTACTGTAGACCTAAAAATGAAGATATTCATCGAAACTTTGTGTCAGACAAACCGATCTATGTCGGGTTCAATTTGAAAAAATGCATGAACTTCACATCACAACGATATTGTAGTGTTAACCTGATTCTTTTTTTATAAAAGCTGCATTCATTGACCATACCAAAATATCCCACACAGTGATGGGCGGCCTCCAAGTCGAGCACGATTTTTCGCCCACTACGAAATACATTTCGTAGTACTTGTCGCCGCCGATACTGTAAGTGTAGGCTCTAGAGACTTTGTACAATTGGTGCTTTTGACCACCGGTTTGAAAATCTTGCATTTGGTCGATCATAGAACTGGCCAACGTTTCGATTTTGTCCGCCGTTTCGGCGTCGTCGTCCAAATTCAACGGCGACGTTCGACGAACGCCGAACGTTCGAATTCGAGCGATTTCCGAGCCGTCGGTCACGATGGAGGCGCCTTTCGACGCGGTTTCCGTATTGCCGCCGACGGCGCCGCCTGTGTCGACGTTTTCTGTTGGACCGGCGGGTAAAGCGCCCAAATTTTGCAAATCTAGCGATTCGACGCCGAATAAAAAGAAAACGAGAGGAAACACAATCATTTTTTTCGCTGTCTTCGTAGGCTAAATAAAACGCCGGAGAAAAAGAATCAAAAATAGTCGACTGAAACTGGTTATTTTAGAAAATCAAGTCAGATGATCCACTGCCCGCTAATTTGTTTATCTTTATAATACCCAAAAACTATGACGTCAAGATGTTTATGGTTCGCATAAGATGAAGTTTTGACTTTTCTCTGACGGCTAAACTTTTTGACTTGTGTTTTTAGCTTTCTAATTTTTCCCGGGAATTTTCAGCACCCTGTAAGTTTTTTTTCCGTGTCCATACCTTATCATATTGACTACATTTTGATCTACAATACAACTCAATATATCATTGCTCTCTCTATATTGTACCTGCTGATCATTGTCATTACATTTCTATCGAAGAGTGTTACATTGATACCGGCTCACGAACTGCAGCCTATTCTCCAAATAACCAACGGAATTTCGTAAAAGTCTGAACCTGCATCCGTGCCTGCTGTTTTCTCACCTTGTCATTATTAACAGTTGCGGTTAACTAGAAAATTTTATCAACATATTGTTTTTTACTTGTTTTTTTATAAATTGCTGGTAAATTGAAAAAATAAGAACAAAAATTCAGTTCACTTTTTTGTTCAGTAGAAATTCGTAAAAATAAATAATATTACTTGCTTTTCACTTGTTATGCTTTAAACGAATTACAAGAAATCGACTATAGTTAGTTACTATGAGATCAAATGAACCCCAAATTTAATCCTTTCTTGAATATTTCTGTGAGGAGAAACGAGAGAATCCAATGAGAATGTGCAATGACAAAAAACTATAAACGAATAAAACTACGCAGAAAACTTTTTGAAATAAAAATCAAGAAAGCTATATCAAAAATTTAAGAAATACCGAAGGCTAAAAAGCAATTGGCACATAAAAGCGAAGAAAAAAGCTAGAAAGGAATCCAATAAACAAAGAAATCGATTAAAAGAACGGTGAGGTATAAATCAATAATTTAAATAAATCACCCTCACTGAATACCAAAATACGGAAAAAGAAAAATGGCTGTTGTATTTTCGAGATCTATCGTTCGAAAAAACGGCGACCAGATTCATCCACAATTCGGAGTAAATTAACAGTCTTAGGCTTATCGAAGACCAGAAAATTATTTACTGTAATCTACATTTTGAGAATATCTTAACAAGGTATCATTTCTTTAGATTACTGTAATTTTGATGTATGTAAAACCACTATCGGAACATTACTGTATCGTACTGTAGTGTTGTATGTTTGATTAATGTAATGAATGTTAAAAATGTATAAAGGTAGCAAACAAAAATGTATGTCGATAATTTACATATTGCGATACATTTTCTAGTGACACATTGTCTTTAAGCCGTATCCGTTAACGGAGAAGTGTACTCGGTCAGGCAAAATCCCGGGCCGTTGACCGGCTCCACTTGATAACCGCGTCGTATTAAACGGCAACGGTGTTCTTCGAGGCGCGGGGCGGCGGCGTCGGCGTCCGTCAACGATGCGCTGCTCCACAAACGTTCGGCCACGACGCTGGACCGGGGCCACAAAAATTGTATGACATTGGTGGCGTCGACGTATTCGCCCCACATGCAGGCCTCGCCGCCGATGACCTGAAAAGCATAAAGGAGTCAGCCACTGCGCCATTTTGGCCATCAGTGTAAATTCAGCCACTTATTTTACGATTGTATAGGACTTAATGTTACACTGATATTTTCTAACGAGTCACGACTCAAGAGTAAATCTCGCACGAATGTGATCGATCAGAAATTCATCAATACCTGATTTAGATAAAAAATTCCGTCGACAGGTGTTTCTGAGCTGTAATACTGTTTGTGGAACCTAGCCACTACTTTCACAGTGATATACAAAATGAGGGAAGGTTCCCAAATGTCAATTCTAAAACTGTACATGCTACAGTGCATTCGTTCTTCCCAATGGGCCTACTTTAAACAGAACTCTGCATAAATGGGCAAAACAAAAGAAAATTACATGTAAGTAGTCGCGTTCGATATCAACAAATTCCTCATGTGATAAAAGACTAACTTCGCACTGCCATGGACCGTTGAAACTTCACCAACATACAAAATTGCGCATTGCAGAAACAATTTGAGATGAACATTATTGTATGAGCATTATTTCAGTTTTCGAAATGATCTATCGAATTCATGTTTTGTCATTAAACAAACACACTGCTTGCTGAAATCGAGAGCAGACGAAGTAACCACTGCTTACAGCATATATACTAACTATAGTGCAAAAAATGCGAGGGGAAAATTACTACAGTCTGTCTTTTATAGAGTGCTTGTGAATTGGAAAACGACAAAAAATAAGTACTGTCCTCAACGTTGTTTACACAAAGCTTCTATTGCAGGATTTTTTACTCAAAAAATAGTGAGGGTTAATTGAGCGCGTTCACAAATTTACAGTCCTATGAAACATATGGTTTAATAGGAAACGGTGAAAATACGACATTGTACCTGCTTTCCACCCTGGATACTTACAAGTATTCCAGGAAAAACAGATCATAATGTACCTTTATTCAGGTTGTCATAGACTATCGAATACAATATAACATGTATAAAATGTATTACTAGAACACATCTGGAGACATTCAATACAAGAATTTCAACGAAATTCAAGCGCTTTAGCATTTCAAGTAGTTTACAGAATCAAAATCAAGCGCACGGTACTCCATATTTGTATCAGCAGTCGTTCCTGAGGCCTACAATCTATTTTCTATAAAATGCTTGAAAGCTGAAGAATTTGAAAACATCAGTACCGCCCCAAAGTCGTTTACACAGAGTTTTTGCTTTAATTTTTTTACTCAAAAGATTGTAAGAATTATTTGAGTAAACTAACACATTTTCAGTCCTGTGCAACACATGATTTAGCAGAAAATCGCAACATTATGAAATAGTATTTGTTTTCTACTATTTACAAGCAGTTCAAGAAGAATGGACTGTAGATGAAATCGCTTTTGTCGACTATCTTTATATCGATTTTTATGTAAATGAGATGCTCTGAAAGGATCGACCAATCTAAATCAACTTATTCCTGGCTAGAGAAAGTGCACTGTAACATGTTCCACGGTAAAGTTTTAGTGGGAGTCGCCAAACCATAATTTGTTATACAATTTTGTGCGTTGTAATAAAAGTAAAATATTAGGTAAAGGTATGATCATTATCAATGAGACCATAATACCTTTTTGCATTCCATTTACAAGGTAAAAGTTGACAAATTTAACGTAAATAGATTCAGATAAAGTAATGTATCTAAGCTAAGCTATATTTTATCAGAAATCCGGTTCCACTGAATTTAATCTCTCTTTCACCATGTTATAACTACAGAATCAATTTTGGGGGCTGAAATGATACACTATTTACTTAAAATAAACTAAACCGAAATCGACATTCTAAATAGTCGTAGTTGACCAGGTTCAATGACAATAATCGCAATGTAGCTGTGGCTGAATCGAAGCACAATCACAGCGCATAGTGTGGATTTTGTGGTGTGCTGTAGCAAGGACTGATAATGAAATACACTAATTTTCAATTTTTCATATGATGAGGCTCAACAGAAAGCAGAGAAAATGTAGAAATGTAGAACGGCAGTAGCTTTTACGGTGTTAGCAAGTATCAAACAAGAACAGACCGCAAGTACTATGTCGACGAACCACCATTTTGAATAAATGACAAATGCTATTTCACTGACAGTGAATCAGATAGATAACTAATCGAATGACTAAAAAATCGAACCAACAGCTAAAAAGCCAAACGAAAGGCGTGAAAAACAACCATATAATCAAATGAACAATGACCTAACTAAGCTAAAAAAACTGGCCAAGTATGGGAATCAATGAACCACTCTTTTTACAAGTGAACAACGAGTTACTAAAATGACTAATTGACGTGAATGGTACTCTGTTTTTTATAAAATGCTTGTAAATTTCAATATAAGAAAAATTTATAATGTTATGGAAATACACTAGGCAAAGATTTTCCCAAAAAATTACTCAAAATATTGTTGAAGGTTGGTTGAAATCGTAGACATTTGAAACAGTACTTGTTTTCCCCTGTTATTAGTCACTTGCATTTCAATGAAAAGACTAAAGCTAGCAACAATTAATCCATTGATTGACTGTCTTAATTAGGTAACAAACCGACGAAATGACTACCGTATAATAACTAATTAAACAAAAATGTTAAATAGTACCTGTTGATGGTTTCATTATTCAGAATCATTTAAGAGAAAGAGACTATAGTTAGTTAACTAAATAATCAATCCAACTAAATAATGAGTAAACCAGATACGCGCGGCAAGAATTTTTCAGGGAAACGGTCCTCAGACTTTTCATTGAGGGTGGGGGATGTTGAATGAGCAAAAAGACAAAAACGAGCCCTGCAACGATGATTATCATATATAATATGCAGAAAGTAATCAAAAAACTGTCTTCAAAGAAGTTCAGTTCGGGCCATTGTGTATCCAGGGTCTCAGGCAGGAGAGTATACCTCTGTACCTCATATGTGCATGTATGCAGTAAACTAAACAACAAAATTATTTTGGGTAAGCGAATGGCAGCTGAACTGATTAATTATTATTTAAGCTCATGTTTTTTTCTAATTTATATGGAACAACGTACAAGATGAATTAAACGGAAAATCGATAAAAAGGCCAAAGAATTAACAATAGGATAACAAAAATTAATAACATGAATTCAAATAATAAATAAAAATGAAGTAACCCGAAAACTGACGATCAAGACGGTAGAAATTCAAAAAACTATAGACGTCAAAAACGAAGCTATCCGGGTTTCCTCAAAATGCCACTTACCAATTCTTTTTGGGCATCGTTACTATTGGTAAATTTCTGCGGATCACACTGGTAATATTTATACCAATCCGTTCCGTATGAAATGTAATTTAAATACCAACAGCTGGAAAGGACGGCCTTCAATTTTTTGACCGTTACGCGATCGAGCTCGGCGCCCCACTCGCCCTCGTTGTTGCCCTTCCAAACATGGACAACGGTGTCCGGTTTGACCTGCACGCCGTTGTCAACCACTTCTTGCCAGACCAGGTAACCCGTGTCATTGCGAGCTTTGCGGACCAAGGACAACAAATGTTGAATATAATATTCCTCTAATTTGGCGAAATCGTTACCAAAACCCTAGAACATTATTGAATTGAATTGAAGTAATTAAACCATCAGTAGGCAATATAAAATAGTGCTCCATGACATCCTACCATAGTTCTATGTCACTTCACGCAATAAAAATTTGATTCGCAAGTTTCCTTTTCCATAGGCAAGTTAACCTCTGAATCTTACTGCTTCGAAAACACTACTAGAATATCAAATAGGAAATATCACTCACAGTAAATACTGATTATTCAAATAATTTAGAATTTCCAAAAAGACACTAGCTAGAATCTACGCTAAGCCTTTTTTCACGATTATCATGTTTCCAGACTTATCAATCAACTACAGTAAGTACAGTACGAAAAGATTGCGCTCTCAGAACTTTACTAACGCGACAAATCTAACCAAATAATAAACAGTTGTTAGTGTGATCCAAGTCCTAGAATTCAGTGAAGCAACAAATTATTGCAAAACGTCTTCATATTTTTCAGTAATGTTGCATACCTAATTGCCTTTTTTCAACATTATTCAGTCAAAAAATGGTCCATAAGCACCAACAGAAATTTTGATTCATTTTGCAGTCTGAGTTGACTGTAATTGTGACAATTTTCTTATAAAATTTAAACGAATCTATACATGATCTCATCGTCGGATATTTCAATTTCTTGCCTGACATGATTGCTTATGCTGTTGAGATTATAAAGCACCCAGATTTTAGGATTTAAATCGTAATAGCACTCGTAGTTCATTTAGTAAACTCTGAACCAAATTGATCTACCAAAACATAGTTAATTTTTGACCTCCAGTACCAATTTCTTTCATTTTCTCCTTTTTTCCGTTCCTGACACATGCTTCTCAAATTTTCGAATTTGGACGTCATGAGGCGATGAAATTTTGACGGAACAACAAGGTGTTTTTTCTATGAATAGAATTTGGCTTGGGTTCTTGAGTCCGACAAACTGGATACATCGAGTTTTGATGAATTTGAATCATAATTTATCTTTAATACCGAAATGTGGGTTTTTATTTCTGCGCGTTCAATGCAACAGTATTCGGATTTCGGTAAGGATTTTGATTTTGACTCAGATTCTTTCGTTTCCGGGGGAAAATATTTCCATATAGATGATATACTTTCGTTACCTGCAAATTCATAAATTCCAATATTTTCGGATTCGACGCCCAACAATCGAACGAAACTTCGTCACCGCCCAGATGAACGTACTTATCAGGGAAAAGGGTCAAAATTTCGCGGAATAAAGCCATCAAAAAATCGTAATTCGAATCTTTGGTCGGGTCGATGGGGCCGAAAGTTCCGTCCGGTTTTCCAGATGCTAAACGAGAAAAGAATAGAAAACTATTATCTGCATACATACATATAAATTTTTGTTTGATAGGAGTCTACAGTAAGATAGGTTTAACAGACTGTAGACTGTGGTTTGCAATTCATCACGCAAGAACTGACACTCACCAAAAATAAGGATTGTTGCAATGCTTCTTATATTGGCAATTACTGTAGCTATGAACATTGTCCTGACCTGACACATGCTTCTTAGCCAGCCTCAGTTTTGTACGTGCACGTTCACATGAATTTTTACGTACAATAACAAGGAGTTAAAAGACCCGACTGTCCGGCGCCCCACGACAAAGTGTGACCCGGCGTGTCGAATTCAGGAACGACCCTTATGCCTCGTAATCGCGCGTATTCGACGACTTTTTGCATGTCTTGAACAGTGTAGACATGCTTTTGTGTGAAAGCTCCTAAAAACAGCGAATAGTGAGCGGGAAATAAAAAAAACATGAATTTACATGGAATATTCGAAGCTCATGATAAATCAATTCAACTATGGGAAATTCCTCATCTACTCGTACTTTGTCAATATTTAAGGTTATGCAAATTACATAATTGCTGCATTGTGTTAAAATGCCAATTCAAAAAATTTCTGTTTCAGGTGTTTAGTTTGTGAATTCAGCAAACGAAATCCTTATATAACATTTATGTGAAGGCAAAATAGTATTTTGAAAATCTCTTGTTAACAAAATAGAATTTCAAAATTCATGGATTCTCCGAAGTTTATTTCTAAATTTCAGGATTTATAGATCCTTTTTCTCTGAAAATTCACATTTCTGATGTGCATTAAAAACGTAGAGCTCACTATTCTTGTAAAATTAACCTTGATGTTCCTTCATTTTTGCCATCCAAATCTTCAGCACAGTACAACATGCTTGGAGACTTTGCAACAAAATAAATTAAGACCAAATTATATCGATGAAAGTTCGCAAACTATCAACTGATTATATTTGGCTGAACTAAAGTCAAACTCTCGCCATAATTCTAGAGCCAGTCTTTTCTACGGAAATGAAGTCAGCTTACTCAATATTTACAAGAGCAAAAACCCAGATCATGGTGACCACTGTAACGTCAGGAGTGAAGAGGCATTCATACATATGATGTAGCTACAGTAACTCTTCATCAGGTATTTTCTAGTTTCAAAAGCTGCGCCTACCTCCATTGCTTCAAAAGTACGGCACTTCCTACAAAATAGTCAAAAATCATCAACTTTTAAATTTGACCTTTCAAACTCATCAGCGGGAACAGAATCGACTCGTAAGGGAAAGACTGGTCGTCCACGATGTGCCAATGAAAAACGTTCATCTTATTTTGAGCCATAAGGTCCAAATTTTTCAACAAAGTCGGCACTTCTACGAAATGTCTCGAAGTATCGATTAAAATTCCGCGAAATCCGAATCTGGGGTAGTCGGTGATTTCGGCCGTCCTGATATACAATTGCTTCAAATCAAGGCTGTAAAATAGTTGACTGAAAGTCTCCAAACCCCTCAATGCACCCCAAATCGACGGCGCTTTGAGCAACCCTGTCCCATTTCGCCATATCCATAACGTATAATTTTCGTTCATATTTTCGTGGGGGTATTTTTCGCACGAGGTTTCTACATCGATATTTAATTGAACCATAGACGATGACGTTACGGGCGAACTTTCTTTAGACGCAAAAATAATTTTTTTGTAACGTGTTATAGCCTCGTCTAAAATATCGCACTGTAAAGTCGAAATAAATTTAAAATTTTCGCCCGACACGGTCATATTTTCTGGACCCAATTCCATTTTTTGGGGCATAGGCCACGGGAAACCATTAGTGGGCCGGGTGTAAGATCCACCAAGGTTCCTGAGTTGAGCTTGGATTTTTTCGGTTATGTCGATTTTCGGCGTTTCGTGCTCCCGTTTTAGTTCGCTTTCTGTCATTTTTCGCCGACAAGAAATCATTTGGCATGCCAAACTGGCTGTAATTATGAATTTCCACATTATACTTAAATGCTGTAACTATTCCGCCTAAAAATCGAGATTAAAACTTGTGGAGGAACTGCAGGTGTTTCCAAAAAAGGAAGAAAAATGTGCGCCAACAAAAGACAACTTTTTATTTGAATTGAACCTTGCCGACGTCAAATTAACAGTTCTTTCCATACCATAAAAACTTCTTCCGAACACATATCATAGATTATGAAGTGAACGTTATCGGCATCTGTCGAATTTAGACCAGCTTTCAACTTTGGTAGAAAATTTCAAGATAACAGAGGCAGACTTTCCGATATATTTAGAAGAATCGATTTTGTGTAGTTGAAGTATACGAATGCGCATTAAAGAACATTTCAATATGTCAATAAATTATTCATGCACAAAAAGGGTAAGATTTCACGGCTCATGCGGTGGCCAAAAGCAAATCTAAATTGTTTGACAGAAAATTAATTAATGATAAAAACGGTAAATATCACATCTCAATTGCTCGGGAGTGATTCTTTCAGTCTATCCTACGTTATTCTACCTGAAACACTCTATCTCATAGGTACGCTTTACCATTCAAATCTAGAATGGAATTTGCAAGCCATCGAGTAAAGGGGGCCAAGATTAATTATTGTTACATTGCGAATTACTGATATGTAAGTTTTGAGCACTTAATAGTGCTGACGAATTGATTGGAAAATTTTTTTTCAATAGAATACATCGAAAAATTTAGTAATTCGTACTCAATCCAATCTACTGACACTCTGAATTTCATTCAAAAGAAATAGAAAATAGTGCACATAGAAATACAGCGAAAGCATTTCAAACGGTTCGATATAAAGATCCTAGCAGCGTAGTATTTATACAAAATTGGTAGGTATATAATCCGGTAAAGTAAACTATACGTGCATTTATTTGATCAGAATTCAAGAACAAAACAACCACCATTTCCTTGCGGTAAATATGACACGTTTGCTGGACACAATGATTTTTTTGATAAGACTGTGGATGTTTAGCACCTCTGGTGCTTTGCGTTGAAAAAAGTGACAAATTAAAAAAGAACGGTAAAAAACAAAAATTTATGGCTATGATCACACATCGGCTTGCAGTATAATGACATGAAATGCTGAGAGAATAAAGACAAATAAAAGAATTAAGATGATGTAAAATGAAAGATGTATTTCAGATCGTTCGAGATATCTTTAGTTGGGTGACCATGTCTGAACAAACTAAATTTTAGTCTGTCAAGTTGTACGGCAAAGTTAGCAAAGAGAGGTCCAAATCAGGTTTACGGAAATATCATTTTGACCTAATTTTCATGTAAAACATTTACTGAATTATCTGCCCAAGGATCTACGATTCTAGCCTGTAAAACAAATTTACAATGTCTCTCTATGACTAGGAAAACTTCACTCAGTTCATCGTTAATCCATCTCAGGATTCAGCTATTGCTACACTGATGAAATTAAATTATTCAGCAATCTGATAATACATGAATGAATATACTCATTGGTGCCTGGGAACTCGACTTGAAAAGATTAGCTTCGTTTGATTTAGTGTATCACTGCAAGTCACATCTATAGTCTATTTATTCTGAAACAACAAACGTAGGAATTTCATGAAAGTTGATAATTCAATATGAGAAAACTCTCAAGCTTATATTACCGTAATCAACGTATAATTTTTCGGTTCATGAGCGGCAAGCAGAATTGCCGAAAATTTTCTTCAATATACTGGCTGAATGGTCCAAATTTATCGAATATCACTCAGGTGTCGATACAGTTCTATCAAAATAAAAAGTGGATAAGCGTGATGTTTTTTTACGAATTTTTACGAATCAGATTGTGTGAAGGTTTTCACAACATGAAAAAAACTGAGACAATCTTTTATTTTTAATGACAACAAGGAAAGTATTGTTCATCTGACGAAATCTGAAGAACAAAAACTCGGTCCACTAATTGGGCCCACTTGATGCCCGCGACGTTTGAGCAGACACCGATGGCCTTCGAGCCTGGGGGTCGCTTGATCGACGTCCGTTACGCTAGCATCACTCCACAAGCGTTCAGATACTGAACTAGCCCTCGGCCACAAAGTTTGAATGACGTTGGCCGAGTCCACAAATTCACCCCACATGCAAGCTTCACCGCCAAGTACCTAAAAATTATTAGTTGACAAGTCTTCTAATAATTGATACGTTATAAAGACTATTGGAACGATACGTAATGAACAAATTTTACCATAACAACTATTGATACCACTATTAATACTACTACTACTACTTCTATCACTAATGCCAAAACTACGACCATTATCACTACTCTTTTTGCCACTGTTATTGTTACTACCACTGCCACTATTACTACTACTATTGCCGCTGCTAGTTGGTTAAATGGTCAAAATTTCTCGAGTAGCGCATTGTGTTTTTGATGATTTAGACCTTTCCCATTCTAATGGAGAAATTGAGCATTTTTCTGCGGTATAGAATATTTCACTGAGTGAAAATTGTGTATCAACTTCAACTTAATTTCTTGGTTTTTGCTGCATGCTTTATTTTAAATTAAATGGGCTATATTTGCTGCTTCACTGAACCTACCAATGCTTTTTGCTCCAACGTCCCATGAAATGAATGAGGATCGCATGAGTAATACTTGGGCCAATCCATACCATAGGATACATAATTTAAATACCAGCAACTTGATAAAATAGCTTTCAGTTTGTTGGAAGTTACACGATGAAGCTCGTTTTCGTATTCGTGAGGTTTGCCTAAACCTTTCCACACGTGGATTACTGTATCCAAACTGAGCCCAACTCCGTTGTCGAATACTTCTTGCCAAAATATGTGACGGACCTCACCGCGAACTTGCCGAATCGACGTCATAAGCTTTTGCACAAAATATTGCTCCAGATGAACGAAATTTTGTTCAAATTTCTGTGAAAAAAACTAAATTGACTAAAATATCAAAACTGAAATCATAAAAGGAATTAGAGTCGTTTTTTCTGCAACCACACAAGTGAACTACGCCGATGAGAAAATCATATGAGGATGACATGCAGATTGTCGGCCATGAATATTGAAACACGAAATTAAAAAGATTTGACCGCAATACCCCCAGTCACGAATTGTCCCTGCTTCGATCTACTCATACTACAGCCGTCTGGAGTGAAAAGTACTATATTCATTCGAATTTTTGTTCGATTTTGAGTCGGCTGAATCCACGAGTTTTGGGTGCAAACTTGGCACCACATCTTACCATTTCTCTCATAAATCTTCGAATTTTCGGGTTTGATGCCCAACATTCGAACGGTACTTCGTCGCCTCCAAGGTGAATATACTTATCGGGAAACAATTGAGATACTTCTGCAATTAATGCGGCCAAAAAATCGTAAGTTTCGTTCTTGGTTGGATCCATAGGTCCGAACGTGCCGTCAGGTCCGTTGTACGCTGAAATGATAACAGGATAGTCATTTAGCATGTAAATATAATAGTCGAGCTTGTGGCATTCGACGAAGAAAGCGAATTTTCAACATTCATAAAAATCTAACAATAGCATGGCGTCAGCAAATCTCCATAGCCGGCACCCCAGGAAAGAGTATGCCCAGGGGTATCAAATTCCGGAATAACCCGGATGCCCCTCAGTCTGGCATACTCGACGACATTTTGTATGTCCTCGTGCGTATAAACATGGTTCGAAGTATAGGCACCTGAATAAAAATGATATTCTGTACTTCTGGAACAGAGAGGTAGTTCAGTGCATTTTGACGCAACATTTGAGAAATTTGACATCACCACAACGGTAAATATTGACAAAATCAAATAATTTCTGAATATGACATAGTAACATCGGTAATTTTCGACCTGCATTGCATAGCTACAGCACTCCAAAAATTCAAATTTCCCGATTTTTGGGCTATTTTCTGCGGTTTTGCTTCAAAGCATGTTTTAAAATTTAGGAGGGACTTGGCTAAATGTTTCCAAATCGTTTGTTTTTGTGGCCAAAGAGTTTTCCTATAATATTCTGGACATTACATTTGGTAGTAGAATGAAGTACGCCTTACACGTAAGTTTGAAGTTGTGAAAATTGCTCCAATATATCACATCCAAGGAGAAAAATCTCACGTCCTACAGGAAGTTGCAGAATTTTTTAGATATAAATGCCAACCAGTTGACCAGGTTCTGGAAACATTTTATTAAAATAAAAAAACCCTGGTGATGTTTTGTCCATAAAAAATCGTAGTCGCGTGTTTCACTGTTGTCATCATAAGTTGATGTGCTCTGTTTTACATAATATAACAATACACCTTGATCAACTTCTAGGATCAGAATCGGAAATGGCGAAAATTTTCGTGAAGTTTGAACAGAAAATCTAGATTGGACTTGAAATAGAAAACATCCTTTCCATGACTTAATTTTTTTGGAAACATTTGATCAAGTGCAAACCATCAAGGAAGGGGAGTAATGAGTGCCTACAGAATGGAATGTATAACTTTTATGTTTGTTTTTTCCTTAAAAACTTTGCATCAGAATATTTTGTTTTTATTTTCTTCACACTTTTGAGTTCCTTAAATTTCTCCACGCAGACAAGTTCAAAACAGTCTTACTGCACGGTTAACATCTCTGCTTCCGATTCTGGTTATATTTTTCAGATATTTCCAGAAATATAGCCGAGAAAATTCCACATTTTTATTATTGTTCATAATCTGAGAGCCTTGCTTTTTTTAAGGATCGAATTTTATGTTAACAGCGGTCAAATAACGACTCTGATTCTAAGAACAGTTTTCATGTGAAAGTTAATACTAGATTCCAGAACATCAAGAAACACTCCAAGGCTGTGCATATAGATGTGCAAATTTTTTGTGCTACAGATCTTAACAAGACACAGGTCATTTCTGGGACATTCAAAAATCTCACCTCTCCGACTCAACAAGGGAAAAACCTTCGATTCGTAAGGGAAAGACTGATCGTCGACGATATGCCAATGAAAAACGTTCATCTTATTTTGCGACATTATGTCCAAATTTTCTAACAAAATCGGCATTTTCACGTAATGCCTAGCCGTATCGATTAAAATTCCGCGGTGGGCGAATCTGGGAAAGTCTTCGATTTCGACTGTCTTGATCATTGTACGTTTTGAATCAGGACTAAAAGTCAATTGACTAAAGGTTTCCAAGCCCCTTAGAGCGCCCCAAACGGATCGGGCTTCCAGGAATCCCGTGCCATTTTTGAAAACGGATAGTTTATAACTTTCGTCCATATTTTCGTGCGGGTATTTTTCGCAAGGCTCTTTAACATGAACGAAAAGTCGAGCAAAAAAAATTTGATTTTTGTCATTGCTGGCTGAATCTTGCTCCACGACACCTCGAAAAAGCAATTCCTTGTAACGGATCAACGCTTTTTCAACAATATCGCATTCATAGACCGTTGAAAAATCAAAATTAGATTTCGTTAAGATCAACGTTTCATGTTGATTTAAGATCATTTTTTGAGGTTTCGGCCATGGCATGCCTTCCGAGGGCACTGTGGTCTTGAGATCGCCGGGCATAGCACGTTGTTGGGCTTTGATGCGGCTGGAAACGTCGGTTCTTGACCAGTGATTCAAATTTGGACGGTCAGTTTGCTGAGAATTGGCCAAAAGTAAGAGAAATGTCAGTTGTTCCAAGTTGGGCATCTGAATAGAAATGATATATTTAAGGAAAAGTATCTATTAATATTACCCCATATGAAATCAATGCACATCGTACGAGGATTGTATTGGCTCTCATAGATTGGAATCAAAATACTCCAACAAGGTGGAAAGAAAAATGCAAATGATCAGAAATCAGTCATTTTCAATTGAGTGATGAGGCTGTTTTTAATCATCGAATCTTTTTGGGTTCGTTAAAGACCTGCCATTCTATAGCATATACGTAATTGAGGGAAGTGATATAGGAACCCCATCAATTCGAACGAAAAATACTGATAAATGTAAATTTTTTGATAAAAAATACTCAGTTTTAAACAAAAAATGGTCAAAAATTTCAGTTTGTTAAACACTTCACACAATAAATACATATACTTGTTGTTTTAGACCGCAGTTACAATTTTTTGGACAATTTTTGGATTTTTAGGCAAAATATTTTTTTCGTTCAACGGCCTTTACCATAAAATTTTCTGCAATCGATGACCTCACCAATAAAAAAGTCGCCTCACCACTTCAGACCTCGGAGATTCGTTAATGTATGTTCTAGTGATGCAAATCATAAGCCATTCACAAGACCTCTTCGAGTTTTGTTAGATTGAGATTCATGACCGTCATGTATTCATGTCCGCCATGGTATTCAGGACCGCTATGAGAAGTCAGGATAAATTTACTAGGATATTGTGTCTAAAATTTATATATTAAACTCCTACACAGTGCAAACCACGGTATTTTTTCGTTAATAGTATCATTAATGAGCAATAAAGGAGCTGAATACATAGATTGAACAATAAACAATGGCGAAAAGTCACAAACTAAGTGGCATTACAAAAAAGGTCACAGACAAAAAGAAGATAGTCAATGAATCAATAAGGTTTCGTTTGTTGCTACCTAGATTGTGGGATGGGTGGGGTTTCTCTCACCCAAGGTGCGGATTTTCTCTCACCCAAGGTGCGGAAAATGATTTAAATGTCTGAAAAATAGCAAAGACATAAATATCTAGAAAGAATAAGACACGGACCTTAAAAAAATTTTCATCTTATGCGACACCAGTTCCTCTACAGGAATAATCAACTGCACTACGCCGCCTAGCAGTGCATCTACGCTAGGCACTTGAGTTGCCGTTTGTCGTTGGTAGTAAAAATTGCATTGCTCTGAAGATAAATTAAAGTTTTTAAAGTTGTGTTAGAATTCTATTAATCTGGAAAAATATTGCATTTGCTGCAGCTACATATTTTCAACAGGAAAATGCAAACATTTCTGCCATGTTCATCAATGCATCAAGTTTTATTCACTTTTGAGTTTACATGCTGTCTGACCTCTTGCTAAACATCTGAATATAAATGTACAATAAACACGGCGATCACGAACTCTACTGGGTCACAAAATACGCGGCAGTCATGAACACAACGGCGGTCATGTTCAAAGGTGTAAGATGGAACAAAGTATTGGATAAAACTCCAACTCAGGATTTCCTTGCCCAATTATAGGATTTGCCAATTTTTATATATGGTGCAAAGCCTGGACATGAGAAAACCACCAATACCAAAAATGGACAAAGTTGATATTTCAGTTGAGATTTGAGTAAAAAGAATATTTCACCAACACATAAAGCTGATCTACAATATTGCAAACAATGACCACATCAGACTCTTCGATAATTCCATATACGACGTTGGATACTCATTGATTACCCGATATATCACAACATTAGGATCCGTTCTACTGAAAAAGCGGTGAATCCACTTATAGACTGAAGAGGAAAAGTGAATATGACAGGACAATCATAAGGTGAACAACACGTCAAACGAACACTCAAGAATGAAAGAAATTGAAATTTGCAGGAAAAAATTTTACCCTAATGTGGGTCGAAAAGAAGGACAAACCACACTATCAGCATGATGTACCCGATTTCGGGTATCTTGCACAATATACTACGTGCAAGGCTATTGTTGTTCGAAAAATCTACAAACACACAGGAAAAGAATAATATATTACTTTGATAACAGTTTGTTTCCTTCATAGATTACTGCTAAACTAATGACGTTTTCAAAAGAAAGCTGACTTCATTATTTCAATTCTAATGAATGGCTTTACGGACACCCTGTTGCAAATGGTGGCATTCTTCAAGTTTCCAGGGTAATATATTCCAACCAAACACCTTAAATCTAAAAATTGGAAGTCTTTCAAAATCTTCCACATATAGAGCTTCTACAGTTTGATATGCGAATTCTACATAATGACCACAATAACGACCACGTAGATTAACAAATGCTTTCGATTCAATTTCCACGCATTAACGAAAAAGTTTTTTCCTGAAAAACGGGAAAAAACTTTTAGATAAACTACGGATGCTGTTGAATCAGAAAATCCTGCGTTTGTATGAAACCACGTGAAAAATGCTAAAAACGCGGAGTCACTAGAAGTGTGCTACTTATATGGAATAAGTTGTCCAAAGAATATAGACTGCTTTCTTCAATTGCTTGTAGAAATAACTGGGAAGTAGTGTTATCTTTTGATATTTTTTGTAGTTTTCTGCTGAACTCGTCATTATGAGTTGCAAATTTGCGAGATAACTCAATTGATCCTAGGCAATTTTCTGGAAAAATTCTATAGTAAAAAATTACTGTAAACGACTTTCAAGAACATAATGCTGAACGTCATTCTACCACAAGGTTTTTTGGATAACACGTTAGTTATGACCGAATTATCTATAGTCTGGGTTCAATATTCAAAAATCAGTTAATTTATATAGCATTTGACACACTCAGCATGAAAAATGATCACATACAATATGTCAGCCAGGTTGGGTGTTGTATTCAACTCATTTGAGGGGAAGTAAATGTGTTTGGAAGAAACCAAAACTTAGAGTAGGGTTTCTCCCATCCATCACGTGTACGCAACTGATCATTTTCTATATGCTGCAATACCATTTTTACAACCGAAATAATGTGACTATCATTACACGCTTCTATGCAAATTTTTTAGTAATAGTGCGCGGTATTTTTTGTACTAACTCATCTGTACCAGTAAAAACGACGGATTCAAAATTTGTTGTGCTTACAAAATTTTTTGTACCTCAAGAGTAGAAGGCAAACTACAAACAGATGTTTTCGATGTACTACAAAATTGACATTTATGACTGTAAAGGGTCCAAAAACTTAGTCACGAAATTTAAGTACACAACATTTTTTCATTTGCTTCACTAGATTCAAAGAAAACATTACAGAAGCTGTCATTTTCTTGTTCAATATTAGCAAGCTGAATGCTTGTTTTCAATGATGAACGCCTTAGTCAAATGAATGAGGAGATGGACTGCCGAAAGATTTTTTCGACCTTATGAGTTAACAGGAAGAATACTACAAAAAAATATTTTTCTTGTTCAGCCGTTGTACAGTTGAACTTCAGTTTACTAAATTTTGACTGAACTAGCTCATTATCTGTAGACTTGAATGCACAATTTCTCTTGTTGATCTGGTCAAATGAAGCGTTAAATAATGATCATTCGCAGGAAAGCTTTCTGCGTGAGAAGAAATATTAATTTAAAAAAGCTAAATATATATAATATTTGAATTTTACTTTTATGTTTTCTTCACAAGTGAAAAAATCTTTAAAGTGTGTTATTCAGTTACAGAACAAAAACTGTTGTGTCTGGAACAGACGTTGAATAAAATAGCACATCAAATTTCATATTTGACAAACATCAGTGGTAACGTTTAAATATTTTCTGTAGTTCATGAAATTATTCAATTCGCAGCGAATTTAAGCCACCCAATGTCCGACAAATTTTGGACCAAATCGCGATGGCTGGCAAATCAGAAACTGTATCGTTGTGCAGTTAGTAACAAGAAAGGAAGTATGATAATGTAAAACACCGACAAAACAGAATGAGCAACAATCTTGGAACAGGATGGTGTATCTAAATGAGAGCAGGCTGCAGAAATGCTTCTAAAAATGGATCAGAAAGCAAGTATAACTATATTCCGTACTCATGTAATTTTCTGCTATACCACATTTCATGCAGAGCTGCAACTTTGCTAGCTTTTTATGCAGAAGAAAAGTTTACAGTAAAGATTTTGTAAAAATGATTTTGTAGACAGTACTTATTAGAATCATTTTTTTGATTTACAATCATTTTATCAAAAGAAGACTATAGGCGTTTGAACCAGATCACAACAGACACTCAAAAGTACAGTTAAATGTTTTCCCCCTGACTAATAATGACAGAAATAACCAATGTTCTATCCTGTCATGAGCGGAAAGAGTATCTATCGAATTGTAGAAATGCATGAGAATATGCCACAAATGGCATTACTTATTCAAACGAATGAGGAACGCTCTATAGCCTGTTTTTCTTGAAACGCTTCTAAATAATGAAGATGGAAAGCAAGTAGCATTACAGGTTTTCACGGTTTTCTGAAAAACAATATATTATTTAAAACTGGAAATTTGTGAGCATGCTGACCTAACCTTTAACATTTTTTCGAGTGAGAAATTTTAAAGCAAGAGCTCTATGTTAACGATTTTGACGACAGTACCGATTTGTGTCATTTTTCAATTTGGAAGCATTTTATAAAACACAGACTATAGTTTTCCGAGAAAATTATCCTGAATATGCAGAAAATGATGCCTGATGGGTATAAAACAAGAAAAATTCAGCATAAAAAATGACCATTCGCGTTTAAAATATTAAATAAACGAAAATATGGCTTCGTAGGTGGTGTCAGGGAAAAACATGCATAAAAACTGGGATACTTGCTTGATCCATTCATCGTCAGATTTTCGAAAAAAAGTTTACGATAGGAAGTTAAAATTCTTGAGAATCTCGCTAAACGTGCCTGTAATATGTAGACAGGATATGATTTATGATTTATTTACGATATGAAATGATTTCGCGATTATTCTTGACTATGGTCAAGATTGTTACAACCGGTTTACGTTGAAAGTATTTAAATCAACGTATTACACCAGTTTCAACTAACAAAACCCGTTATTTTCTACTTTCTTCGATGTCAGGTTACTAAATCAATTGATTTTTAAAGTAAGGCTTTCGTCGACTGAAGTCAATTTACAATGGAACAGGATGCCGCCGTAGCATGCTCGATAGCCGCTAGCGCCGCAATGATATACTTTTACCATAGGCAGCAAGTGAGAATGGGTCGCGGCGGCATAAAATTGTTACAAGTAAGATAACTTGTGAAAAGGAGCACACTTCTTCTATCCTCAGACGGCAGCTTTTTCAGTATTATATATTTTTGTCGTTTTTTGGCAAAAATTTATACGAAAATACAGACCGTTTTCTTTTCATAATTTGTGCATCCCATTGTCTCCCCGCCGTGAAAGGGTCCCTATTGCAGGCGTTCCTAATGTTGGTCGACGAAAAATTCGGCACTTATTTGGCTCCGTTCCCTCCAACCGACGGTCAAGCGGTCGGCCCTGGCGCGGCCGCCGCCGATGGTCAGCAAAACATCGCCGCTCCAGCGGTTGACGGCAACGTCAAAGTAAATTTTTTCGTATAAAGTGCCTAGAAATGGTACTACAAACGCAGGAACGCAGAAAAGTGAGTTTACAACGAAAGGGGTTCTCCGAAATATGCCTTTTCATTGTGGTTTACATTTTTAGAAATGTGGTACTTGGTACTCCTTTGCGCAAATGCCTCGTTAACGATTTTTCTCCCGCATTAATCTTATTTACACAGATTTATGTACAAATTGACTCAAGGGGTTATTGCGCTCTATTAGTTCAGTGGACCTCAGAGTATTCGAAAAACGACTGCTCCATTCAATTTGAATGATCGATACAGCGGTTGGAGTTTTCACAAACGCAGGCCTACTAGACATCATGAAATCAATCTCTATAATCTTGAAATTATTAAAAAGAGTGATCGTCAAAGAGTTTGTATCATTAAAGAAAAATTTATTGAATACAGTCAACTAGTCTTCCATAATTTTGAACAAAAGTTTGGCTGCGACCTCGCAGCATCAATCGTTTCAAAATGAATGGAGTGTAGGAGTGCTTCCGTTGTACCAAAAATCTATAGTCTATTTTTTCCAAAAGATGTTCATGAAAACAATAAACAACATGCGAATACAGACACATTTTTTTCTCGAGTTGAGTGTAGCAAATAAGCGAATAAATTTGATGGTAGAAATTTCGATCTATGAGGCAGTTCTATTGTCTGCTATTCGATTCCTATAGATTATTTTGCTTTCCGTGGCTGATTTAAAAATGAATAGACTAAAGTGGTTTAATAGTTCAGTGGTCTACACTGTGAGATGTTCTAGTGGTTGAAAATTACGTTTCATGGAGTCTAAATATCAATGAGGGGGAATGAGCTTTATTTTTGGAAATCTGCAATGTTAAACACCTACGCATCATCTATCTATCTATCTATAGTCTGTTTTTTATAAAATGCTTCCAAATAGAAAAGTGACACAAATCAGAAGTGTCGTCAAAGTCCTTTACATAAAGCTCTTATCGTAAAATTTTTCACTCGAAAAATGTTTAAAGATGAGGTCAGCAAGCTCATAAATTTCCAGCCCCACACATTATGTTGTTCATCAGGAAATCGTAAAAATTTGAAATACTACTTGCTTTCCACTTTCATTATTTAGAAGCATTTCAAGAAAAACAGACTATATATATACCCATAGAGTAGTTGTCCCAAAGCCAACTACTCTAGTTGTCTTTGGGACAACCAAAAAAAATTTTCCTTATAAACGGCTATTAAACCACTAGGTTTGTACAAATATAATAGTCGTTGTTGCAACCGAAAATTTACGACTAATGATGGGGCTAATGAACCTCTGAACTACTGATGTTGGTGTCATCGATCCCCTGTCATAAGAGCTAATCGATGCGATCATTGAAACTACATTCTCGATGTCATGAAATCTGTTAAAATCAGCTGGTTTGTAAGGTGTAAAGAATCTTACTAGTAATTTTCTAATCTATCTTACTCGAAAACGATGTGATTGTGCATGTTATCTTTGAATAGTACCATTCTATTACTTACATAGTTTGCAATATGATGTTACATAGAATCTACGGAAACAGGCTGCATCCATAATTTTCATCTTTTGATAAATTTGCTTGATTCACTGCGCAGTTTGTTTGTTATGTGAAACTCATGCGCCTAGACGAACATTTTCATGCTATATTCATATCGCATTTTTCGAATTACTTTTCATGTTTCTATGGTTTACTTAACCTTTTACCATTCCAGATGACGGGCGACGAAAAAAAGCGAAAAAGTAGACGCAGCAAAAGAAGTAAACGTGAGAAGAAAACGGAAGACAATAAGGCGACTGACAAAGATCCCGAAGCCAAAGTGGCCGCCTGATTAGTCGCATTGTGACGTGGAATAAAGATGCTATAGTTTGTTTTCTTCAAATGCCATGGAAAACTATTTGATATTATTACCATTTTCTGCTACCACAGGTCGCATGGGACCAAAAATGCCCAGCAATGGGTGTGCCATATCCAAGCTCCATACTTCGGGCTAAGCATCTTGGAGTGCAATCTCAAATGCGATTTTTCATTTTTTTAAATATGGCCTCAATTCAATTATATGATCGTCCAAAATCCCGGGAACCGCGAAATTCGGCAATTTTGTTATAGAAACTTACGGCTTCAAAAAAATAATTTTCTGCAGTTTCAATTGAATGGCAGCATTATTGGGATTTCGGGATGCAACGGGGAATTCAATGGACGCGGTTACTTTACACAAAAAAATCGTCATTAATGTAAATGAAGGTACTCCAGCGAATTTTTGGAGGAAGGGCTTTTCGACCATTGGGAATTCGATGGATGAGATCACTTTACACGAAAAATTATCCCGGATGTAAAGAAGCATATTTTCGTGATTATTTGAGGCAAGGGGTTTTGGAGCACGGGAAATTCAATGAATGCGGTCACTTTACACAAAAAATATCCCGAGTGTTAAAAAACGTATTTTCGTAATTTTTTTGTGGAAGGTGTTTTCGGCTAAGGGGAATTCAAAGAATGCGTCACTTTACACAAAAAAATTATTCAGAGTGTAAACAAACGTATTCTCGGGATTGTTTTGTCCAAGGGATTTGCGACCACGGGGAATTTAATGAATGCGATCACTTTACACAAAGAATTATCCGGGTGTAACCAAGCGTATTTTCGTGATTTTTTGATGGGAGGGGTTTTCGACCGTAGCAAATTCAATGGATGCGGTCACTTTACACAAAAAATCATCATTAATGTAAATGAAGGTACTCCCGTGACTTTTTGGAGAAAAGTTTTCGATCATTGGGAATTCGATGAATGCGATCATTTTACACAAAAAAATTATCCCAGGTGTAAGCAGGCGTATTTTTGTGATTATTTGGGCCAATGGGTTCTGGACCATGAGGAATTCAATGAATGCGATCACATTACAAAAAAAATTATCCCAGGTGTTAACAAGCGTATTTTCGTGATTTTTTTGTGGAAAGGGTTTTCGACCATGGAAAATTTAATGAGTGCGATCACTCTACACACAGAATTATATCGAGTGTAAACAAATGTATTTCTGCGATTTTTGGGGGAAGAAGTTTCTGTTTCTATGGACACAGTCACTTCACACAAAAAATTGTTCTGTGTGTAAACGAGGGTATTTCTGCGGTTTTTTGGGTTGAGGGGTTTTCGATCATGGGGAATTCAATTGAAATTGCCACTTTACACTCTGTTTACAACGTGTTTTAAGTTATATGCGGTTTACTCATCTTTTACTTTTACCGTAATTGAGAATTCATAGCCTTAAGATTGTTTTTATTGTTTCTTTGATGTGAAGATGACCAAATTTAAAACTTCAATGCGCCCCTACGAAGGTTTTTATGCATGGCTGATACCCACTAAAAAGAGGTGGACTAGTTTATTAGAAAATGCTTTGATGGGGCATAAAAAATACAAATTTACTTGCCTGGATAGTTGCCAAGCTAAAAAATGAAGTGGACAAGATTTTTGAGAACTTGGGTTAAAGTTGGAAAAAATTCACTTTCGTTATGTTGGATTTTCATTCTTTCTCAAAAAAAGTTTTCCATGTCAGTGGAAAAGTATATTCTGCAGCTGAGTGCATCAACACACTTTCTAATCAAACATGTGCATCTCCGAAATTTTGAGAAGGGTACAGGGGTGGACCTTGGTTTTTTGGGTAGTCTTTACCCCCCATGTCCTCCCTCAATTTCGCCCATCCCGATAGCTCCCGTCCAGCTTTCAAAGCAGTCATACTCGTGGGAGTGCGAGTAGAGTGGGGGAGACGCTGGAACCGGATTTGATGCACATCCCTGATATAGGCATGGCTGAATCAGGAGCTTTTTAATGGCATTTATGTATGCTTTACCCTGTTTCCCCATTGGCATATGGCGCCCAATGACTGTTATCAGGATTATAACGAGCTCAATGTCAAGATTACGAGATTATCCCCAGCTCGGGCTATTGAGTTGCACTAACATTTCCGCATAATTTTCTCATCTCTAAAGCAAATAAATATAGAAATGTCTGCAATTCCCAAACTCGAACTTAAACCTCAGTATTAGTCAATCCTGAAGTGAGTGTGGTTTGTGAAAGATTGAAAGAAAATAATTTGGACATTGTGATTAGCTCAAACTCAGGATCATCAATTCATTTTGAGCTAGTGTCATTTTGAGCTAGTGCGACCAACTTCAGGTTTCTTTATAGTTTTGAAAATATAATATGCCTCCCTGACTATTTTTCAGCTAGTGTGAGAGGCAGGAGTTTTGAATCGGTCGGGAGTTAAAATGTTATTGGTTTACCATTTCTTTGCATTTGAGGGAAGTCAGCCATGGGCATCACTGCATATAAGATGCCAGGGGAAAGACAAAATGCCGATGCTGCAGAATATACTTTTTCACAGACGTGGAAAACTTTTTTTAGAAAGAATGAAAATTCTATATAACGAAAGTGAATTTTTTCCAACTTTAACCCAAGTTCTCAAAAATCTTGTCCACTTCTTTAGCTTGGCAACTATTCAAGCAAGTATATTCTTCTTTTTTCTGCCCCATCGGGGCATATTCTAATAAACTAGTTTTCTACTAAGCCAATGGGAAGTATTGAAGTTCGTGATTCTACTCGATACCAGATAGTACTCTTGAGCACAAATTTTTAAGGGGCTTTGTGGAAAGGAAAGATCCGCCGAATTCAGTTTTTTTTCGAGTTCACTAGAAGTTTCTTATTCTGTTTTGTCAGGCCTATAATCTGTTTTTTATAAAATGCTCCCAAATAGAAAAAAGACACAAATCGGTACTGTCGTCAAAATCGTTTACGTAGAGCTCTTATTGTAGAATTTTTCACTCAAACAATTGTTAAAGATTAGGTCAGTATGTTAACAAATTTCTAATCCTATATGATTTATTATTTGCCAGAAAATCGTGAAAATCTGGGATACTGCTCGCTTTCTACATTAATTGTTTAGAAGCATTTCAGTAAAAACAGACTTTAATTATTGTCGTTCCTTGTTCCTAAATTTTATTAGGAAAGAATCATCATTTGACGCAGAACGGAATGCTGTGATACCCTATACATGCAATAGATATATTTTATTTTGACGAAAACCGACAAAATTACAAATCGCAAATCTACTTCATTATTTAACATTGTTTGACCCCAAAATTATATAAGACGCTATGAAACGATAATTACGTGATTAATTCGTAAAAAAACGCAAGTTCGGCATAGAATGTACATAACTAAATGAATAAATGGCTTAAATTAATGTACAAATTGATAAATAAAGACGGGTACGGGTACGTAAAACAAATCGAAAAACGTGCACGGTGGAGAAAACTATAAAATTATTTAAAATTATTTATAACGAGTATCACAGAATCGAAAAGATGGGAACCTGACAACCTAATTCGGGTTTTATCATTCAGTATCTGGATGGATAGAAATTGGACAGGTTCATTCCAATACCATTTTTGACCGGATGCATTCTAATTCAACTTTTTATGACGTATTCAATAACAGAAAATCAATCTCGAGACTTGACACTAGGTTCACCAACTCTTCTAGTCTCGATGGAAATTCAATGTGGAGGCATGTCATAGTAAATTCCGTAACCCAGATTGAGCTGTTACGTTACATTAATCGCCTCAGACTTGTCACAGATCGAAGAATCATCACTGTTTCCTCAGATCGACTGGAAAAAATCTTCAATACTCTCAAAATCGTAAAAAAAATTCTCAAATACTGTCAAAAAGTGTCCTACTGTTCTAAATAAAACTAACTGCGTTTTCGTTGCATCTGCTATTTGAAAATACTTTAGTCGATTTTCTAGTCCAGTTAACCAGTGATCCAATGGCTATTAAGAATTATTTATCAGTATTATGTGGTAGTATTCATCCAGAAGAGCATGTCGATATTGATTTAATGAGGTTCTAAGCTTAGTTAATCGTTAGTTAACTGCCCTATCTATTCAACTATACCCCATTTATTTTGAAATCATCGATGACACGATAATCAAAAAATAGGTTCAATTTGACATGCAATTTTTACGAGTGGAGAATTTCATATCCTAGAAAAATGCTAAATTTTGTGGTAACAATACGTAAGCTAAAATCATAGGAAAACCATCATTGGGCTTGTTTGAAATCTGAGTGTTAGACGAGAAATTCTGACTAAATGAAACTGCGTATGCGAAGCAATTCTCAATTGTTCTGTTTACCGCTCATGGATGGGACATTTTCGTCATTCCTTACAGTAATATGCTTTACTAATTCTTTCGTGTAACTTACTTTTACGAGATCGCTGTATCGGTCATTTCAAAGTACATGCAAAATAGTATGTTTATGAAATCTGGCCCAGGAGTCGAATTTGGGTTGAATCTGTACTTTTTTGATCGAAAATTTTCCAGTTCACTGTGCAGGCGGTTTATGACTCGTACACAAAACATGAATAATATCAAGTCGCAAAACGCCAAAAGCTATAAAAGTTTGCAAGTTGGTTCAGCTCAACGGGGAAGTTCAGGTCTTTGTGATGAGCTTGCGACTTAAATCCAGAAATTATCTTCCCGAGCCTAAACTTATTTCAACCGTCGCCCACTGCCCCCCTTACATGAAAGATTCGCCACCGTTCGACCTCCTAGTGGTCGGGTACAGCAAATGAGGCGCCGATTGTTTTTCGTGGTGTTCATAAATCGGCGGCGCGTTGTCGCCGTTGTCGCCACCGCTGCCGGCCTGCAGCTGATGCAAAGTCGGCATCTGGGGTTGCGTTTTCGATTGCGGTATACCGTAATGCGGCTGCAGAAGCGGAACGATTTGTTGTTGTTGCTGATGCTGCATCATCTCGCTCTGCTTCTTATCGGCGGCGTTGACCGGCGATACGGAATTGTAGGCCGACGTGCGACGGCTGACGGCGTGGGACAGACGCCTCATTTCGGTGCTGTGATGGATAAGCTCTGAATTTGCGTATAAATTATGCAAATTTACTAGTATGTAACCATAGTATGACAGAATGACAGGTGAAAATGGGGTAACTGAATCATTTATGCACTGGTCTATTTGTGTGTTGAAAAGTATACTGGTTGATGAATTTTAATGGTAAATTCAATTTATGATCATATATTAAAAACTAAGAATAATTTGTACCGTGGTCGAAAGACTACAACAATTGACTTCCCGATCTCTAGTAAAGCGAAATTCGCCAGGCCGCGTTACAAAGGAAATGGAATATAGTTGAGTATGTTCAGAAATTTCCGTTTTCTTGCGGCACGTGGTTCAGCAGAATATCGTAAAATATCATATATATATTGTATTTTCTCCCCAGTTTTATTATTTCGAAGTATTTTGTGTGAAACAGACTATGAAAATTTTTATCATCATAACACTGTAGTGAGCACTTTATAAGTGATAAGCAATTTCTTTACGAAGTTGAATTGACTTCATTTAGTATTTTTATGAGAATTGAACCAGATATGTTATTACTCAATCAAATCAGGACTTTGACTATCGGGTGAATTGATGATAAATGCCTTACGTACTTTATCGACAGTGAACGTGAAATAATTTTTAAATGCTAAATTTGCTCGTGTAAATAGCCAACAGACTACTTTGAGCATTCAAAATAAATACACGGAAATTGCAGTTCATATCATGAGCCGATACGCCAGTAGAATGTGGAATAGACTTCAGAGCGAATTGAATATTTCCGGCAGAAAAGAGCACGAAATCTTGTAGTTTTTATGGTTTATTAAAAAGCAAAATTTACATGAGAAAGTCATAGGAAATTTGCTCCATTCAAGATATTTTCATACCTTGATATGAAGAAGTTATTTGCACAAGGCAGCATCGCATAGTTTGAAATTAACCGGAAACTTTCAATATGTGAGCAAAAAAAACCGGTTCTGTTGATAATGATTCTCTCCACTTCCAGAAGCGTGTAATTATGAGGATCGTAGTGTTGTCAGTTAACTTCACATTAACACTGCTGTTCTATCACTTCGAACTTACGGAGAGTCTTGGGTAGATTTGTACTTGATTCCAAAAACGCGTCTCTAAAAGCCTTCTTTCAAGACATAGCATGAAGCATCAAGTAACTCAAAGAACAAACCTTTACCCTTCTGGACAAGTATAAAAGTCGCTGAATTTTTTTCTTCCGTTAAGCCTATAGGCATAGCATATTCATTTTTTGCAGTCATCTCTTAGATGAGAGAAGTACGAATATCTACCTATTTCGTCTCTTATATGCTGCTGCTCAGGATCGGCCCTTAGCAGTTCAGCTCGGCACATGTGGTGAACGATACCGGCCCCGAAGGCGTCCCCGATAACGTTAACGCTGGTCCGTAAACGATCACTGCAAAAAAGGAAGGTCCTTTTGAAAATGACGAATATACCTAGTTGATGAGACCTACAGCATCCAATCCACAGCAATGATAAGCGATACATCTTCGACGGGCAGATTCACAGCAGTCAGGACGAGCAACATCGTGACCAGGCCGGCACTGGGCACGCTTGCAGCACCGACACTTGCTAGTGTGGCAGTCAGGCTAAGAAAAACACCAAAAGTCATAGAGAAGATTAACTCTCTTCAATAAACGCCGAGGCGCAGGGTTGGTCAAAAAAAATGTTGATGGTGATCAGAGGGGCCTATATCTTGGGACATGTCTCTATTTTAGATTTATGGACTAATGCTGACAATGGGACTGGGGTCAAAAGGATTCTTGCACCTACGAGTGATGAGTGAGTATGAAAATCATCCACCTATGGAAAAGGGATTCAAGATTTTTATATAATTCTTCAATTTTCACAGTGCAACTAACCTGACTAAGACGACCTGGCCGTAGGACAAAGTTACATCGTTCATTTGGGCAATGAATATGGCTGCCACCGCCTCGTAAAGCGCAGTTCCGTCCATGTTGATCGTAGCCCCGACAGGCAAGACGAATCTGGTCACTCGCCTGTCGATTTTATTGTTTTCTTCCAAGCACTTGAATGTCACTGGCAAAGTAGCGGCACTGTAGAAAAAACATGCGGAATAATTTTTTTTTCAAGAAGATTGATCTCTGAATACGAAATTGCAGAATGCCGAAACATGCCGTATCTTCAAATTGATTTTCAAGATCAAATACGAATTTATAATTTACGCACTCCAGCCAATCCATACCGGAAACATTTAACAAACTTTTGAAGAAGTTTCAAATATATGGGATTTGAAACGTTTCACTTTTTAAGAACTGTTGTAATTCCCTCAAACTCCCCATAACTTGTAAATTAACGCGTGGAATGTAGGATGTACCGAAATCCCGTCTCCAGCACTGACATTGAAAAAAGCTATTGGGCGGGTATGAAAGTGTCAAATGTATGAGCAGTCCTTGTTCTTAAATATGTATGCCAACTACTGTAAAGGTCTTTTGTTACTCTTTACTCCTTAAAACAATATGGTTGTGACGACAAAAATAATTTCTCAATAGTTCCGGAGTTTTTGCATATTAAAACCATACATCAATTGCAGGATCCTGAATAATGTTCATTTCAAGACCAACCTTGAGGCAGTGCCGACAGCTGTTATCCAAGCTTGGAATATACCGCGTAAGAATATGTACGGATTTTTCCTGGTGCACAAAAAGTATATGCCGCATAGGACGACCAAAGCGTGTATGATCAAACCAAGTATTACAGTAATCATGTACATGCCCAACATTTGAACGGTCTGTCCTATACTTTCGATGGACAAGATTTTGCCCATGATCAGGCAACAAATGCCGATCGGCGAATACCTGTAACAAATTAATGATGAATTCGGCCATGGAACACAATTCGGTGTGCTAGTTTGAGGTCTTGGACCTGATACATGACCCTAAGCAAGGAAATTTTGTTCTTGAAACATAATCCTTCAAATAATCGTTTCATTATACATATTTCCGTTTAATCTCCGGAAACGTGATCATATTTCATTATCTATTTTTTTATGCTTAGGATCATAGACCCTAAAAGAAATAGTATTAACTACAATTAAAACACTTACCACATCAAAACACTAACAAGACCCATAATAACTTGATCAAGAATGGCGAATATTTGAATCATTAGGAGACCCTGTTGGCCTAATTGACCCAACATTATCCCGAATCCGATGCAGAAAGTTATGAAGCCTAAAGATATGAAGTAAATAAATATGAATATTCAAAAATTCAGAATGTATTAGATTAACCGATGATAAGAAGTGTTTATGCGCTCCGTTGCATAGACGACCTATCCTCTGCGAAAATAAATCCGTCTTATTGTAACTGCTAGGCTTTGCAGTGTTTATGCCTTAGATTCACAATCTATGGTGTGCATCCTGTGTTTCAAGAGATTCCAAGTAACATTACGCCATTCACCATTCCCCAAGAAGCCCTATTTATACACTGATAAGGCAGGAAAGAATGAGTAAGCAATAAGGTTTCACGGCGACTCACTGGCTCAGAGACGACTCTACAAAAAATGGAAAAAGATTTTAGAGTGCAACGATCGCTTCCTATCTAAGGATTTTTCTGTAGCCCATACAGACGTGCCGTAGCTTCTTGTGAATTTCATGAGTCGTGACCAGACCAGCGACCAGACCGTGGCCAGTTATGACCAGGACCTACAGTGACCTTTGAGTATCGGTAGTCCTTACAATGGTAAACCAAAACAATGGCTCTTACAGTAAGACACTGCTTTTGGAATTCCTGATATTGCATATCGTACTGTATAACTTTCATCGCTTTCAAAAGGGTGAAGCTTTTTTTGCGGTTTCCAGCCGTCAATTGACAAAACATCTGGCATAAAAACTGCAAAGTTTCAGCCAGATTGCTCGAATATTGACGGACTAAAATCAAAAATACTAAACGTCGATTTTTTTGCAAATAAATATTCAAAAAATTGACAAAAATTGACAAAATCAACATATTTCGCAGCAGAAAAGTACAATAGGTCCAGTCATAAGAACCATATAACAGCTGGAAACTACAAGGGAGCCGTTTTAGTGCGTCCTACTTTCTGTTTCACCAATAATTTTAATCGTTTTTCAATCTGGTCAATGACAGAATTGATTTTGCTTCAATTTTGCTTTTTTCCAATTTCAACATAAAAGCACTTGATTTTGGCGAAATTTTGCCGATATTGAAACAAGAAGTTGCTGATTTTAAATTATGTGTAACTTACAAATTTAGGTGATTTTTTAAGTATTATTGTGTATAAACAGCTTTACAACACTTTTTTTCACAATAGGACAACTTTTACTTTGATCTTACAACTTTTAATTTTTGAAAACTGACCACTTCTACTAAATTTATGTTTCTACGGTAACCACAAGTGCTAGCAGCATAAAATTTGACTCTCGTAACAAAGACAAATAGGGCATTTTAATCCAGCAATCGGCATCATAAAAACTTCATCCGTTCGAAAGTTATGAAAGTCAGCAGTGGTCGTTTTTTTGGCTCACCCTGGATTCCTCAACCTATACTAATTCAATATTTGAGCTATCTTGGTCAACAAGGTTTTAATGTTACACCCTCAAAATCAAGCATGCTTTGTTCAGAAAAATCGTTAAACTACAACATCATTATCATTCTTATGATGTTCTTATCATTCTTATGAGAAAAATTATCATTTTTCTCTTCTGTCCTGCTCATTTTTCTTCATCATCCTCTCGATCATTGCTGGAGGTCGAATTTTCTGGGGGTAAGCAAGAACCTGCTGAGGGTCAACTAAAATCTTCTAGGAGTCAATACCTCCAAATTCCCCACGTGCATGTGGCTATAACACAAATTATACAAAAGTCATTGAGGAAATCTGCTAATTATATTCAGAATGAGCCTTACAAAAACTATTCCCGGATTGAACTCACCTAAAACGTTCATACCATCCTTGAACTCTAGTTCGTGCTTCATTTTGAACAGAGTTTCGTTCAATGCGATCAACTGTTCTATTTTACTGCTATTTTTTACGGGAACTTTCACGTATTTTGATTGTACTTGTTGAAACGTAGCTCGGACGATATTTTCGGGAAACATATTCCTGCAACAGCTATGGTGCATGACCTGGAGAACATTTTTTTCTCACTTTTCATTGCAGACCTCAACAAATCTAGCGACGTATCCAAACTAGAAACTTCTTTTGTGCTGTCTTTCGTTTCATTCTGGTCCTTCATATCTATGTGGCCGGGATGTATGGTCAACACTAGGAAAATTCCCAAAATGACAGCGATTATTGTGGTCGTGAAATAGTAAATGCAAGCGTAAACGCCCATTTTGCCGCTTGATTTGGCGTCCAGTTGCGCAAGGCCTTGAAGATGAAGAATACTTTTGGCGATATTTTGGACAATAGGCCAAGGTGTAGCGAGCCTTCAAGGATACGACACAAGACATACTGTTACGAAGTCGGTATAGAGCTACTCTATTAGTTTGATAGTTTTATATTGCCAGTTTAATGCTGCCATGAACATGCAAATTGCACGAAGTGTTCAAAAACAAAGATTTTACTTTCCATTAATGGAGAAATTTCAAACAAATAAAAGATTCTTCAAAATAAAAATGGCTTGGGTGTGAAAGACTATGAATTACAAGAATCGTGAGACCATGTTTAAAACTGTAAATTTTTTTCATTGAATGTCTGTATCAGAATTCAATATTTTTCGAATTGTAAGATGGCTCGGATAAAAAATTTTCAGCTTCCCAATAAAAGAAACGTATAATACGACTAATAACTGCATCAGGGCTGAAAATTTCGCTCTTGAGGAGTTATAGTCTGTTATAGAGCTGTAAATTTGCGGGCTATTATATATTTTCTCTTAAAAATTTTTTGTATGAAACATTCTTTAATGAAATAAAGCTGTGCGTAAGACAGTATTCATCCAATATAGAAGCATTCTAAGAAAGATACAGCATATTTATTTATTTGTTACCATATTTATTCATTTATTTAATTCAAAACATTAATACCTAAATTTTTGTGCAGAAGTCACACTAAACCACCTAGAAACATAAATTTTTATTTGTTTTTACAGATATTTCATTATGTTTCATAACTGATTTCATTTATTGATGGCTGAAGATCAAAGACTGATATTCAAAAAAAGTATGTTGCATAGTTATAAGATGGTTAAATTTATACTTCAGTTAAAATAAACCCTTGATATTAGATAAGAAACATTTACATTCCATTAGCTGAAAATTTGTTTATAAAACTTTCAAGACACTAAAAAATGCAAAGTAATTTTGATGAATTATCAACATCACACTGATAAAAATATATGAAAAACAAGACGACAGCATGAATAAAAAAGGAAAGCCGACAAGTTGAGTCTTCTTTTTCAGGACTTCGGGAGTATTCTGCGAAAATCCAAGGAGAGCACATGATTCATTTAACATACTAATTCAGATAATTTTTTAGAATTTAGTTCCTTTCCTACCAGACTCTCAAATTCCTGTAAGGGTATTACCGTTCAGCGAGATACTTTGTATCGGTTTTGCTTTTAAATCTGATTCAACAATTATTTTATGGAAAAGCCATATCTGACCAATAACAAAATAAGTCATGAAAAATTTCGATAGAGCATGATGAAAGTACGTAATCCGAAAAAATCATTGTTTCGGGAGTAAATAGAGTTGATAAGTGTATAGTAAATCTGTTGTTTATAGTACTCCACGATAATAGTTAACATGAAAATTTCACTATAATTTTAGATCTAAATGATAAAATTTAACAAGTTCTATCAATCATTTTTTACCATTTGAGGATCGAATGTGATTAAAATTTCGTCAAATTTTTGCTTAAAGATTCAGAATCTTGATCAGCGACAATAATAAAGTCAAATAATTCCATCTACCTGAGATCAGTGAAGACATAATCAACGGTAGAATCATCATTTTTAGTAAATTCATCAGGATTTCTCCCGGAAACGAGATGATCATGACGGTGGTAGTGGACATTGAAAACGATCGAAGGCTGCATCCTAATATGAGGCCCATAATCACCGATAATACGGTCAAAAATAACAATAAATTGTCTGACAACCATCGTCTGAACTGAAATAAAAAAAATGAGTAATATCACAGAGTATTAAAAGGAAGACAGAATGGAGAAGAAAGAAGGCAAAGACAAAACAACAAAACAAAATGAAGCAATGCGAAACGAAGTAAAACAAAATAAAGCAATGCGAAACGGAGTAATACAAAATGAAGCAATGCGAAACGAAGTAAAACACCAGCAAAACAAGACAAAACAGGACAAGACAAGACAAGACAAGACAAGACAAGACAAGACAAGACAAGACAAGACAAGACAAGACAAGACAAGACAAGACAAGACAAGACAAGACAAGACAAGACAAGACAAGACAAGACAAGACAAGACAAGACAAGACAAGACAAGACAAGACAAGACAAGACAAGACAAGACAAGACAAGACAAGACAAGACAAGACAAGACAAGACAAGACAAGACAAGACAAGACAAGACAAGGCAAGACAAGACAAGACAAGACAAGACAAGACAAGACAAGACAAGACAAGACAAAACAAAACAAAGCACAACACAACAAATAAATAAAAAAGGCATAGAGAAGAAAAGGACAAAATAGTTCTGCGTCAATCCGCATGCAGCAATACAGTGTCAGTTCCGTTTGTCATGAATCTTTTTCTGTCCGAATGACGCCAAATCATTGAATTACTACCAAAATATCATTTTTTCACCAATTGACGTTTTTCCTGTGAAAAACGACATGTTCACCGGGGAAAAACGGACAAGCCGTCTCTATTCACGGATCTAAATGTCTATTTCCTAGCAATATTTGCACAGTGTGTCACAATTACAAAATTTACGTATGTTTGGATTTTTTGCTTTTGTAAAAAAGTTTTCTTTCTCTGTTCTATTCAAACGACCACACAACAGACGGAAAATGAAGTTCATTTATTTATTTCCTTCCGCTCATTTTCTTATTTTTTGCCGACTACTGTAATGATCAATAATGTAAACAATAACCCGCAATTATGAAATGCCACTAATAATAGCAAGAATTAGCAATCATAAAAAGGTTTGCCTGTTCGAAGAGTCACAAAAGGAGTTCGGTTTGCTGAATAGGCTTTATGAAGAAATTGCATCAAAAGTATTCACGAACAGTAAATTGTTTTTCAAAGCATTGTTTTCATAGATTTCAAATGAACTGCAGTTTGTCGAAAGATCGTTTTAAATCAATATTATTTCAAATTATCAGTAGTTCAGTATTCTAACATTGTTATAGTTAATTCCTTTTCAAATGAGCCTCGGCATAGAAATCCCTAAGAAGATGATAAATCTGTATCAGTTTCCGAAAAATGCACTTTCGATAGTGATGAAACTCATACCAGTACGGCCATTAGAGTTTCAAGAAGCTGTTCATAAATTATTGAAAACATAAAATCGACCAATGTCATTCAGGACCACTGCTTTTTTCTGCACAGTGCAGACTTTTTAGGCTTCGTGCAAATTTTTTTTTTGGTGATTTCTGCACTGGTGCAGAATTTTTTGAGTCGTGTGTTTAATCACATCGGATACAG
The DNA here is from genome assembly GCA_963922205.1 of Romanomermis culicivorax. NCBI lineage: Eukaryota > Metazoa > Nematoda > Enoplea > Mermithida > Mermithidae > Romanomermis > Romanomermis culicivorax. The sequence continues at coordinate 869,963 of CAWUHX010000148.1, forward strand.
AAAAGATGCATTTTGGTGCATCTTAGAAGGTCATAATCTCAAAATTTTCCAGCGCTTCGCGTCGGTTATAACTTTAATAAGCATTATTACTTATTTCTTAGCTCAGTGCAGTTTCTAGCATGTCTACCCTCATTCATCATTTAATCTTTAATAGTTTTCATCATCCTAAACGTATTATCTCATGTTTTAATTGATAATCTTCAATATTTTATCTTGATATTTAATGAAGATTCACATTTTTTCCTTGACACATTTTTTGAGAAAGATCAAAACGTCAAGCCTGTAAACTTTTTGAAACGATTATTCTTTTCTTAACGTAAAATCAATCGAAAAGCTTCATGGAAGTAGTTTTTGGAAATTTCTTCTCTTCTTACTCATATCTTTTCGGCCGAGTTCATTAGAGTTTGCGAATTAAATACTGGGTTTGAAATTTTTCAAACATAAATTCTAGAAATTGCGACCTTTGAACAGAAAATTCGAATCTAATTCTTGAAATAAATGTTCGGAAAATTGATTTTCCAGTGTCGCAGAATGTCAATACCCAAAAAAATTTCCCGCGCTTCGCGCCGGAAAGATCAATATCTTTTTTGGGCTCTCACTTGTCATAGAGGACGTAACCGTCCATTTCTCATGTAATTCAAAGTCATTATGTTCTTGGATAGTTTGCTGGAAAATTTGTTCCACAATGCTTGTAGATTAGACTTCGATCAAACTCAAAAATTTCAAATGTTTCCTCAATTTTAATGAATTAAAGGCTCTAAAAACAGCAAAAGGCTTGAAAAAGCTCAAAAATACATAAATAAAGCGTCTAAGAGCATTTTTAAGCGAAAAACGACTTCGGGAAAATGGGGGAAACAAACTTTGAACCCTTCCCACATTTGGGGAAAAGGCCCGGGGGAAAAACAGCGGTAGCAGAAGAAAACTGCAGTGCAGAAACTTTTTTTTGACTTTTCTGCACTGAGCAGAAAGCCCGGCGCAGAAAAAAACACTGTTCGCGACTTATTTTTTTCTATCGCACATATGGTCTCTTTTTCGCAAAATTCATGAAATACTGACTAACGAAGTTCAGGATAACCAAAAAATGGCAAGGCAAAAAAGACGACGTCACAGTAATCAGAACAGATCCAAAGCTCATACCTTTTTGATTGGACTGTAGTCAATGTTTCTCCTGTATGCGAACTTCGAAACAAGAAGAGATGCTTATGTAAATAATAAATAGCCTGTTTTTCACATGTTTACAGATTTCTTTGTTTTCCGTGGGCTTATTTAAAAATAAATGGATCATAATACCAAAATTCATAATTAAAAAAAAACCATAATACCAAAAAAAACTTTAAAAATTAATTTGTTCTCTAAATTTATAGACTAACTATGTTCTCTTTTTTTTCCAAATCAGCCTCGGAAAGAAAAAATATACTCATGCAAATAATAAACAACCAGCGTGTGCGGCGTTGTTTATTATTTGCACCAGATTGACTGTAGCAGTCAGAACTACAATTTGAAAAAAGAAAATGTTGGCTTGCAATGCATGATCATCACCTGCCTATGGATCTGTTTACATTTTTTTACATTACGTGAAAATGAATAGAGCGCACTCGGGAGGTTTCTCGTGAATTTGTTTTTCGTAGATTCCAGATGAATCAACAAAGTTGAGCAGAATTCATTGAAAGGTTTATGTAAAGCCATAATCCCTCTGATAATTTTTTCTGTTAGTTTTAGACTTATGTCGGATACTTCTGAAGCTTAAGGACGAAAGAAATATTGAAATTTCAGAAAACTATAAATGTTATCCTTTTGTTATCAACTTTCATGAGTGAGAAGGCCCATTTTCCCGGGATTTAAGGCAAAAGTGCGACTGAATAACGTTTTTAATCAATAAAAAATTCACGATAAAAACCAGTGGTCTAAGGTAAATGAATGCAGCCCATACGTTCATGAAATTTTGAAGCTAAAAACTATAAAATCGTTTAGTTTAGCATGCTTAGCTAAGTTACAGGTGGACGGTTTTCTGGACCACCCTGTTCGAAAGCTGTAAAAGACACTAGAAAAGATTCTCATAACTTACGAAACCCAAGAGATGCAGGAGGCTCTAGAATGAATCTCCACTATGCATATCTTTGAACAAGGAACTTTTGTTATAAGCACTTACCGCTTCGAATTTGTTCCTTGGAGGAGGCCTCACGCTCAAAATTATTTCATAGTTATTATTATTCGTTCGGCTGACTAAAGAACTTCTTTCGTTCATTAATTTGCTTCTAATTAATTATGAATAAGCTAGCGCATACAAGACAATTTGTTTTTGAAAAATCCGTTCGCTAGAACTACAACAACGATCCGAAACTGACAATTTTCATTTTATATAAGATTGATTGATAACGTATCACATAATTACGCACAGTTGAAGAATTTCCATAGTAATAAGCGTGAAATATGGCTAATTAATGATAAGCAGGTGAAAACCTTCGCAACATGAAGGTGGCGAGGTCAATAATGACTAAAAAACAATAGCCCGTATATCGTCAACAATAATTTCATTCGATTGTTAGAGTGGGAGGACTGCGTGGTTCACTGTAAAGAACGTGCAAAGTTTCAAATTTGAATGAGAAGCATGTTTACTTCAGAATATGATAATTCTAAGCATTAGAAAGAGTTAAGATAAAAAAATTTAGCCACTAAAAGTCATAAGGCAACATAATTAGAACGCCGAGCTAATTCACGTAACCATGGTTCATGTGTATAACTGAACGGCAATCTGACAGAATATTGAAAAAGCTAGTTCATGAAGTCACGAGTTCCAGCATGAATATTAGGATGGTTTACTAAACGGTAAAAAATGGGAGTGATCACATCAATCTGGTTCCGAAAGTGCTCTATAAGACTAAGACTCAATAATATGAGACTTTATAAGACTACTTTCGAGTGCCTGGTGTAACAAAAATTGTCTATGCCTACTATTAGCATATGAAAAATATTATCAGGCATGAAAGTTGCTGCAGAAAATAATTAGCATAAATTACTCTATACTTAAAGGCATTGACGTTCGCAAAACTTGTTCAAGGAAAAGAAAAAGAAAAAATAGTTATTCTCTCAGTAATTAGTCAATGGAAAACTATCGTACTATGAAAAACGGAAATTGTTAGGTAAACGTTGTAATGAACTGCAAATCTGTCAGATATGTTAATTTTTATATTTTTTTAGCTTTGCTCTAGATGCATTGATTTTTTGTGCATTTCAAAGTCGGATCGAAACTAATGTTTCAAAAACGCTCAACCTGCCACAAAGGCCTATCAGGTGCATAGGTACAGATCGAAGTTTTCAGAGCTAATAAAGCGCCAAGTACAACGATAATACTTTTCCTAGAAGATTTTTCAGATCATAGATTTATATATGAGGTCGAAGAGGTAAATGTCCATTCAAATTGCAACCATGACTATACTGCATAGAACCGTAACATTCGAGCTGAAAAGTTTCACCGTGAAAATTGCAGTGAACCAATAAAAACAAGACTTTTGCATCGACGTACCCATTAAGCATCGTTTAATATTCGATCTGAAATTTCAAATACACGTCTCCCAACATGCTCAACTAGACGAAATAATATTCAAGATTGGCACGTACGTTGATTCACAAGGTTCGAAAGAACACAATCATTGAGAAAGCGTTCTTTTACATCAGTACTCAAGTGACAAATCTAGACTTTCTCTGATTTGATTTTCATAATCTGCCTGATCTCTGAGTTGGAGTATACAAAATCAAGGGCGGTGTTCTACGAGGTCTATTCCTGCTGCATATGTGTCACTATATTCCATTTACTTTGAAATGTAGCATGTTCAATTCTATAAACAATTTTCACCGTGTCGAAAACATTTTACTGTACAAAAACGCTCAATTTCTCTATAACGATGGAATGGCCAAAATCATAGAAAAACCACAATGCTTAGGTGATTTTTATTTGGATAGGACCTTTTTACACCTCAGTATTACTCAAGAAATTTTGACCATTTAACGACGGGAGAAAATTTCAGTGACTCCCTTAAGGTTGAGAAATTCTTCTCATTAATCACAGCAATAAGCTTTACTAGATTTTCCGTGTTGAACTAACTTTCATGGGATCACCTACATCGGCAGTTTTAAAATCAATGGAGTACGGCATTCATCGATGTCAATGATGTTGCAACACATCAATAATAGGGCATCACTGAGCAATAGTCGGTTGGTTTTTGACCTGAGTTCCAATCCTGACTCATCATCCACAAATCGGAACTTATGAAAAAATACTAAAATTCACGCTTCAGCAGAATCCGAATCACACACGTGATTCGAGTAGGCCAGTCATCAATGTCATGAACTTTGCAACACGCAAGTTTTAGTATTTAATGTGACTATTTAGTGGATTTCACAAGTATTATGAAACTTTTCAAATTAAAAATTAAATCCGTAGCACATTATTTAAAGATTAGAAGTTACTGAATTGCTGCAGCAAATATTCAATCAAAAGGTACTTTCAGTTTAGGTTTAAAAAATGGCGCCAGTTTTTCAACGGAACATGCTGAGCATCCGCAGTGACCGAATACAATATATGTAATGCAAACAGCTATAATTACTGAAAATTAGTGAAAGCAAACATTTTTACACATCAATCTTCTGGCTGAACATCAAAATTCGTGGAATGGAATATTGCAGATAACACTGCAAATATGCAGGACAGTGGACACTCGAACTGACCCTGCGCGTTATTTTTTCATGAAGATTCATTATGTTGAGCTGCTCTCTTCTTATGTCAAATGACTTCAGCAAGAATGAAGCTTGTACAAGACCAATAACTGTAGAGTACTACGTATGGGCTCCTGCAACAGTCTATCTGTCTGAAAAAGCCAACCTTGGCTACTACAGCCCAACTGAAGTTGCAAGTTTGATGAAAATGTGAAACCATACTCGGTTTTTGTGTCAATTTTTACTAGGAATGTATCTGAGAAACTTGGCGCAAATGTTCAATTTTTTAACGGATTACTAAAAAGTGCGTCCCGATTACAGCTTATTATAACGATCTCGTTTTTATACAATTATTTTTCTTTGCGGTTACGTTCCTGAGTTGTTTCTTCAGAACAGTACATTTAGTATGAGCTGTAATGCATTCAAGATCTTTTCGCATCCAAATACTGAGCTTAAATGCTCAAAAGATAACCCTAGAACAAAATATGTACAACAGCCGAATCAATCTTCAATGGCATACTCACTACAAAAATGTTGAGAAATCGAAAACTTTGCGTATGAAAGTCATTTTCAGTTGAGAACACTCTCTATCTCCATCCATTTTTTCTCTCCCTTGAACGGCATAATTTTTTGCGCCTGGTTAGTTACAGTATGTGACACACACGCATCGAAACTCCATTTGCTTTGATTGTTCATTATCGAGCTATTAGTCTTATGGCTAATTTTTCAGTATTGGTCTTTTAGCACTAGCTAGATGCACATATAGAGAAAAAATAATGAACGCAAGTTCCCTGGGTTTCCCTAGCCATGCTTTCAGATTGAAAAAAAATTCAGTCATTGCTGCTATACACTTTTCTACATCCATCAACTACTGGCTAAAAATTATCACTTTTTTATGGGAGGCGGAAAATGGCAATTAGATGGTCTTTGGGCACATGGAAAAAGTTTCATTCCGTCGTTGGAGGTCATAAGTTGGATCAACACAGAATGGAACGAAGCAGATAACAGGCCAAGAAGTGAAAGAAATGTGCAGCAAACTAAAGTATAACTTTTTCTTTGATTAAATATGCAAATTAGATGATGACTTTAATGTTAGGCGGGAAACAGGTGTTTCTGGTTTTTTCATTAAAAAAGTGTCAGTCAAATCGTTGGATAACTTGCTCATTCCTTGAGACTCTGAATATTGGCAAAGAAAGACTGTACAGCCACGTCACAAAAATGGTGCGTGACGTAATTTGGGTTATGTAGAAGATCAAAGCTAAGATTTCGCCATACGAAGATTGCTGAGAAACATCGTTAATTTTTTTTTACTTCAATTCAGACATCATGGTGTTTGTGTTTTTAATTTGAATAAAAACTGAATATCCTCAAAAAATGCAGATTTGAGTTTGATCTATCCACTCAACCTCATAACTATTCTAGGCTCACGGTGTGTTACCCTACAAAGAAGAAATGGCATGTTGATCATTTTCACTTCAGTTGAAATTTCGTATGCTATTATAGAGCATAGTCGCGCAGTAACCTACCAAACCTCGCCGAATTCAGTTGCATAAAATAAGCGATCGTTGTCATTAATTTGATCTGATAAGGTCTTGGGAATCTATATGTAGGATTCTAAAAAATTTCCTGAGTTTGCACAATATTCCGAAAAACGTATGACACATACACGAAGCCATAAATCTTTGCGAACTAATAACACTTATAATTTCGATGCAACAAATATCTGATTGCCGCTATTAACTTAACATTAAATTACGATTTAACTATGATCAAAAAATGACATTGCGGTACAAATAATATTGGGATGAAGTCGGAGAAGTTAACTTATACCGAATTCCTTCATCTGTGAATGACATATTAAATTATACGGTCATTCTCTTCAAAGCTTGCCTGATTAGCGAAACATAATCGAGCAGAATTGTTATGTGATAATTATGCAAATTTTTTTCATTCCTTTGGCTGACTACAAATCGATCTAGACGAGAAGAAAAAAGTGTTTGAGTATTTATATTTTTATTTATCGAATAATGATAATCACTGCTTAATTTTCCTGGTAAAATTACTCTGCTTGGAGGCGACTTCAGTAGTTTTAAATGAGCCTCGGAATTAGCCAAACGATTATCGGTCGATACTTACTTCTCACACGTTGCAGTCTTAATTGCTACGGTCAATCCGATGAAGTAAAGACGCAAGGCGTTTTTGTATATAATGTGATTGATTTTGACTAGTCATCATTTTCTTCGCTAGTAATAATATTCCATGGATACGACAAAAATTTTTTGGGATGATCTTCATCAAGTGAAAACTAGTATTGCTGATCAGTGATTTGTTAACCGATAAATTTTTTGAGAATTAGAATTCACTAATATGCATTTTAATAGCAAATCATTATTGTTCATCGTATCAGGTCAGGGAAGTTCATCGAAAGACGATTTGTCAAGAGCGCGGCAATGGTTAGAGCAACGTTCACGAGCTGCTCCAAAACTTGCTAATAGCAACGAGCGAAGTTTCTTGTTTTGCACGGCGTTGGGACATGCGCAAGGTAAATTAAAAACGGTCATTGATAGAACCTATGTCAATTTGATCATCAATACAAAATTCGAGTTTTTGGTGATCTAATTCTTGACAAACCTACCATGAAACCAAAGTAGTGCTGACGCAAATGCTTCTAAATGGTTTGACAACAAAACTATGGCATGCAATATCAGGGTATGTTGACGTAATATGCAGTACGTTCCTGTATGTTGCGATGTACAATTGCTCATTTTCCTCGCTCAACATTACAAGATAAGTAAACTCACCAGATCTATCAAAGTCGTAAACCAATCTTTCTCCATGTATTCGGTAGATAGAGTAATTGTTTTCCAAAATAATCAATATCGATCACAAACGCAATCGCTAAATACCAATTTTCGTGTCGTGTTTTTGTTTATCAATGTTTCATCATCATCAGCATGAATAAGTGTGGAAGCATTAAAAAAAGTCGATGTTCTCAATGAAGCACTAAAATGATGTAGATAACGCTGACCAACTTATTGAATGTTTCTGAAAAAATGAGAGTAGGAGCAAAAAGCTTTTATCGGCCAGAAAAAAATTTCTTATACATCAAATTTACGTCATTCGGCAAAGAGTAGGGTAATTTAGCATTTTTTGAAACATAAAGATTGATTAGTTCGGTGTAGGAAAAAAATTACAAAATCGTACACTGTTACTTTCCAGTACAAAAGAGCTAATTAGCGTATTTTTCATTCCTAAAATCTTTAAGGCAATAAATTTCTTCCTTCCGCGAGAATTACGGGAGAAAAACAAGTAAACCGACCTAACTTTTTTGATCCTCGAAATTTTTCAGGGTCGATAATGTGGTATAGATTTCGTCATAATTTAATACTTTATTCGTTGAATGATTCGTTTTTTCACATTGGTAAAATTATCCAATACCAAAAACAGGTTTCTGCAATAAATTGTCATCTTAAAAAGTTAATTATACAGCTCGGGTGTCAGGGCCGGCATCGTTTTCGTGTCGCTTTCACAACAATGCGCATAAAGAATGCACGTTATTGTAGGCATAACTTGTCTATCCGGGAGCCATTTTTTGCCCATCGAAAAAAATTTCGAAAAATTGATCTGTATATTTAACTGCATATCAAAGGATTGATTAGACGGCTTCCAAAACATCGGAGAATACGCAATAGAAAACAGTTTGATTGAAAAAGAAACATTCAAAATTACGGAATATGTTAAGCATATCTTATAACGTAATTTCGGAATGATCGACGCAGCGGGCGGAGTTTCGGCAAACGCAGCCTTACTGGAGATCAGTAAATCAATGTCGGTAACCTTGAAATGATTGTAAAGAGTGATCATCAAGGACCCTGTATCGCGAAGGAAAAATTAATTGATTAGAGTCAACGAGCGTTCTATAATTTTGAATAAAAGTTGTGGCTACGACCTCGCTGCGTCGATCATTTGGAATTGAACGGAGTATAGCATGTAGTGCACTTTACGCAAATCTAATACTGGAAAGTTCATTTTAGTGGCAGCCCGAGTTTACGATCAGCTACAAAGTCGACGTCATAATAGTTGCTGAAACGCGATTCTGAACCACCTCTGAATTCGGAGCAATACATAATTCATTTATGTAAATTAGTTTGAAACATGACAAAAAATATCAAATAATTTTTATTCAATGATTGGGTATTAGTGTAGTATGTGCACCGGACTTTTTCTTCGACGTTGTTTTTTCGTACGAAGCGAGCGCCCAACCGATTGAGCTAAACCATCCAACCTAACTGAGGTACGATTTAATTCTTATACCATGAATAAATAATCATAAAATAAATACAACTAAACTAATTTTAGAATAAGTGCAGGATAAATAATTTCTCAGAAAGTATAAATTTACAGTAAGCGTTTAAACAACAGGAAATTAACGAGCGATTTCTTTCATTATATCATTGAAAGGTGTCTTGTCATCAATCTTTCGTGTAGACCGCACCAGAACAATTGTCGGTTCCAAGGGGGCATTGACCATAATTTTGTTGCCGTGGAATTTGACTTTCGCCCAACAAAAGACTGTGATTTCGAGCGAAATCAATGGATAAATTTTCAGTATTTGTAGCAAGACAAAACTCGTGAATTGACAAATCCATGACAAAAATTGTTTTTGACAAAAAATGAAATTTGTTTTTGATAAAAAATGCGAAATTTGTAATGTGTAAAGTGTTATTTTTACTTTTTAAAGCTGTTTGCGTAGTTTTCATATTACTTTTTGAGTTTTATGTGAAAAGTGTACTGTAGAACGACATCGGCTTAGTGTAGGAAAAAATTTACATGATTTTTGAACTCCACGGTATCGATTTACCTAGGTTACTATGTTACACATGCAAATTTCACAATGGTTCACAAAATATGAAGTCCGGTGCACGTACTACACTAATACCCAATGATTGTTCAAGATTATTAGAGTATGCTCATGAGTTTTTAGTCCTAAGTTAAGCATGGTTTAGTATGGAATCGTAAAAATATGAAATATTAGTTGCTTTCCCCTTTTATTATTCAAAACTACTTCCAGAGAGTGTTTAAATGCTGATTCCCGCTCTCAATGAAAAAATACTGTTTTCACGTGGTCTTCAAAGCATAAAATGATCTCAAATCCTAAAATTATTTTTTTTAAGTTTATTTACTGATGTCAATTATATCCAAATTATGAAATTATTTTAAGATATTGCAAAACACTCAACGATTAAAGATCACCTGTTCATTGTTCCCCATCTAAACATAGTGTATTATGATAGATTCGGAAAAAAAACAAAAAATGCACAAAAAGAAATCAGGGAAAAGTAAAAACTATAAATACGACATAGAACTTCCTTTCAATAATATGGAAACCGCTGGTGGAAACGAAGGATCAAAAAGTGATGATTTAGATTGGATACCCATTGAAACAAGCATGCACTTTTATTATTTTTTTTATTTTCTGTCAAACTACCCGCCATATGGAGCTGTAAATTTCTGCAGTAAAAGTCTTGTGTTAGCTGATTCTGAAGTCAACACACGTTTGTGTCATTTGCACAGTTGTTTGCTGACTCTGATCAAGATCATCTATAAAATTTTCATTACAGTCGATCACCATTTTAACAGATAAAGCAGTAAGCTGGTCTCAGTCATGCTGTCCGAATTAATATATCTCGCATTCTTATGTGAAAGAAGTTTATACAATCATCTGCTCGATGGAAGGAGTTCCTGACATCAGCGCCGAGTATAACAGAACCAACGCATTTGCACCTCAAATCCATCAACTGGATAAGTGCACCCCAAAACTACAAATGTTTCTCAAAAATTCCGGTAAAATTATTTTTTGTTCGCTTTGAGCAGTCTTTTAAAAATATCTGATAACTATTCAGCTCTCCTAGTTGCGTGCAGCAGTAACATTTTATCCGATTGTGTTGGAAAATCATCTTCACTTTTCAATTGCAGTTCTATGGCTTACCGAAAATCTTGATCTTGCTTGTACCACATATGTACCATAAAATAATCGATGCAGCAGCGGTAACCAAAAAATAGATTGATTTTGATGCGCTGTTTTCACCGAGTTGAAAACTTTGTACTACAAAAATTTATTTCGTCATGACAATATGAAAGCCAAAATCATAGAAGAACTCCATGCTGATTTACTTTTGAAACTGCGCTTGACACCTGAGTGTTACTCGAGAAATTTAAACCATTTAACGAGATTATGGGGAGAAATTGTCAGTTAGGTTATGCTTATCGCTCATGGATGAGAAGATGAGAAGGATGAGAATACTAATTTTTTCCGTGTTGACCTTACACATTCAATGGATCGATGCATCGATCATTTCAAAATAAATGGAGTATTGTGATGTTCGTGTTTACTGTCTGTGCCGATAAACCTCTTCAAATTAAATTAAAATAATTTTTTGGAACATGATCAGATGTTTTTTACATGTAATCCGTAAGCCGAACTATAGAATCACCAACAAAATATAGTAAATGCTAAATTATTAAAAAAAATGATATTTTTTGATGTATACCTCAATTCCACAAGAACCATTTTTTCGACTTTTTGTACATCTTTCATTAATTACAATTATCTGAGTGGGTATTGCGATGACGTAATGTATATATTAAAACTGGTGCATTTTATCTATCTGAAAACTGGTCACATTGAATTCTTAATTCATAATTACTAATTTTGCGCTTTTCCTTAGAATGCTAACAAAGCGGAATTATTTTTTCGTTCATTATGTTACGACCAACCGTTAAACGACGCTTTTATGGTTGATTAGTTCGAGTTTCCGCACTCCAAATTTTCTGGTTAAGCCAATGCCAAACCTATCATAATAATGGGAGTGTCGATAATGACGCCCAACCTGGAGTCGTTCCATAGGGATCACGAGAATACTGTCGCATTGAAATGATTGGTTTTTGTTCGTCTTTGAGCCGATGTAATTTGATCGGTAATACTGTGGTCTGAAATCAGAATTTATCCATCTTCAATGTATATTTTTTACCTAGTGCAACAATGACCATAAAATACGGGTGCAGCTTTTTACGCTCTTTATTTCGATGGAAAGGTAGCGTTTGGAAGGTGAGGAAAATCACTGTAAAACATGCATATTTTGTGTGACTATAAAGTGTGCTTTTCTCAGGTCGTCTGGCGCGATTTGTTAATTTGGCTATTTTTCTTCGCATTCGTTCGCATTTTTCTTCTATATTTTTTGCCCAAAGACGTGCTGGTTTATTTGGAAGAAGGCGCTCAGTCCATGGGTGAAATGTACCCCGAAAATCGTGCCTGTGGAATTTATGTTGGGATTTTTCGTGGCTCAAATTGTGAAACGCTGGTGGAGTCAGGTAGAAAGTGTCATCTTGTGTCTGCCTTTTAATGCTGATGTGTCAACAAACGCTTAATATGATGCAGTTTTTTCTTCTGTGATTATTTAGATATCTCAAAATCATGATCTGTAATTATCTAAGCGAAAAACTTTTTGTTTCTGTCTGATCAACCTGCGAGAGCATGAAGGATCAAATTTTGAATTTCACTTATTCTGGTTTTTCACAATCAAAATTTTGAAGGTAAAAGCCGTGCCTTGGCCGGACGACCTTATTTGCACGTTGAACGGTTATTTTTTCAAAAACGATATAAACGACAAATATGTTCGTCGAACACTCACCCGTTACTCGATTTTTGGGCATCATTTTAGCATTGCGACAAGTTTCTACTCATTTACAAAAGAAAATTCCCAATTATCAAACTTTGGTCGATTGTGAACTATTGACCAAAAGAGAGTGCCAGTTGATCAGCGTCAGCTACGATTTGAAAAACGATTGGGCGGCACCGTTTCAATGGGTGAGTTTGTTTTTCGTTTGGGTTGCACCAATTCTTCGCGATTGAGATATCAGGCAATACCTTTTATTTCCATTTTCAAGGTCACTTTTATTTTGTGGGATATTCCGTTATATTGTGCGTAATAGACTGTGTGATGATAACTTTCAAGATCATACATTCCGCACATTTGATACAGATTCACACGTTTTCAAGTTCAGGTTGAACGAGAATTCGACAGGTACGGACAAGCAATATTTTTTTTGCGTGATGCAGTGTGCAAAAACATTTTTACAAGAAAAAATTTTTTCTATCTCAGATGACATATCAACAGTAGTGAATATTCCAAAAATACTGGATGATGCAGACAAACGTTTTACCAATAATATTAGCGAAATATTAGCGAAAATATTTAACAGTTGTCCCAAGGCTTACAGATATAAAATAGATGAACGGATCGTGACTCTTTTGCCAATATTTTTTTTTATAAAAAAAACCAAGCCGCCAATACTTTATGGTTCTTGAAGTAAGCAGTGCTTCAAAAAACTAGCATGGTACCATAATGCTCAGACGTAAGAATATCTGCGACTCAAATTAGCATCTAATATTTCAAACTTGACAATCAAGAACTGAAATCGCGCTTTGTATGTCCTGTCTCACTTCATTGATAATAAATTTCGACAATATATACAAATACCAGGACGAGTGGGATCAAATCACTCTGCCCGCAATAATCACTGTGATTTTTTTCAACTCAAGCTTATGGTATAATTGAAGTGACTACAGACAATTTTTAAGACACCCTACATTGTTTCTGTGGTCAAAAAGGCTTACTCTGTTTTTGGTAAGTAGTAATATTAGTGATATTTTCTTGGATATGTGGTAGGGATTTTCAAGAACATTATTTCATTGAAAAATCTCTGTCTGAGACTATTATTTTACACGCTTGCTATAACTGCCAATTCAATGAATATTAGTAATAGTAGAATTCTTTTATGAAACATACCCAACATCATTCATGAGCATACATGATATGATGTTATATGTATTGGTAAAGTACTAATGGAACAAAGTAAAATTCACCAAAAATTTTCACAAATGTGCTACTCACAACAGTGAAAATGCGCCTCTACTTGATATAGGACTTGCTGAGATGATTCTCGTTGACTATTAAACTGTTATTCAAAAAATTTTCCATTGTAAATTCGGAAAATTCAAGAAACATTGACGCTCAGTATTTCGTAAAATTTTTCTGATTTTCACTGATACTTGTCTGAATATTATTGTCGTGACGTCAATGATTTGTGTTTCTCGTGTTTTACCATCTACTGAATACTGTCTCGTTCTAATTCGCATAAGAGTTCATATTGACCTGCGGAGAAACGATCAGTGTAACATGACT